>JAHZND010002922.1:0-11194 GCA_027744115.1 Acrocyrtus sp. NNG-2020 | reverse complement strand
CGTTCTCCTTTGCACTGTTCTACCTCTACGGACTTGTTGTGCCTCACAACTCCAAACAAACCTGTGTTAATTGTACCAAGGGCACTGAGAGACTCGCCGGCGGGGTCCGTGGAATTTTTCCAAAATGCCGAGGAGATGCCTTTGATCGCTCTTGTCGTTCGTGATGTCGTAAAATGTAAAAGAAAAAAGAACACAAAAGAATTTTTCTCGCTTGCGCTGATGCAGCTTTGCGCTTTGGTTTCTGTTAGGTACTTGCACTTGTGCAAAAGACGAAGAAGGCAAAAGGGAAGAAGAAGGGAAGGAAGTGCGTAGGTTGTAGGTAGGTGATGAGATTAGGCTAATTTTTTTTACGTTTTTGGTTTTAATTGAAGTAATATCAGGTTAATTAGATCTGACTTTTAGTGAATTCAGATTGCCCATGTAAAGGCTTACACAACGTTTTTGCTGGTCACGGTAATAGTGAGTGGTTAGCTGTCGACTGGAGAACAGCAGATTTAATAGTGCGAATGAACTGAAAATACAGTGCAGCAACTTAATTTGCTAATTAATTGCAAAAGGGATCTGAAAAAAGTGTCACTGCTTGAAAATGGCGAAGGCACTAGATGGAGGTATGGAGTTCCAAGATGCTCTTTTGGAACAGCGAGGAGCAATGGTAAGATTATTACTGAATTGGGGACTTGGGTTATGTTTTTATAGTTGTAGTTGTAGCGTATTTGTTTAGGTACCTATGTATATAGCTCGTAGTAAAAATGAGGATAAAGTGCTACACTACCTAATTGAGGTCGAGGTTACTCTTGACTAGTAATTAATGTCATTTTTTGTGTATTTTTAGGCTAAAGGAAGACTCAAATTTATGGACACAGGTAGACAATAATTGCTAACTACGATTTTGGTTTGACATTGCCAATGATGAGTTCATATTTAATCTTTATTGCAGTTTGCAGTATAGTATAGTGGTAAAGTTGCAATGTTAATAATTGCCGTACTATATGTAATTGTTCTAGAATGATGATGCACCCGTCAGCTTGATGGAGTTGAGATTTCACATTCCTTCCAGTGAATTAGCTGGAGACGATCCTGTGGAAAATTTCAAAGACCAAGTAATGGGCAAAGCCAGTATTATTAGCGCAACTGGAGATGCAATTGCTATATTCCGGGAAATCCAGTGCCTCACGCCCCGGTAATCTCTCTCTTACAGATATCAATTTGTTTAGGAGCCTAGAAATATTTTTCCTATAACTTATTGCCATCAATTTTTATTTTGTTTTATTCAGAGGTCGTTATGATATCAAGATTTTTCAAACGTTTTTCCAACTTCACGGTAAAACGTTTGACTACAAAATTCCTATGTCTACCGTTCTTCGACTTTTTCTGCTACCCCACAAGGATGGCCGTCAGATGTTTTACATGATCAGTTTGGATCCACCTATCAAACAGGGACAGACACGTTACCACTACCTGACTTTTCTTTTTGGCCAAGAAGAAGAAGACGTTTCAATTGAATTACCTCTATCAGAGTATATCGAATTAAATTAGCAATAAGAACATACGTAGAAAAATTCGGCAAATTAGTTGGCAGATCAAGAAAGGCTTTTTTTACTTTTTAGGGAAGAATTAAAGAAAAAGTATGATGGAAAGCTGGACAAGGAGTTATCTGGACCATTATATGAGGTCATTAGCAAGATCATGAAGACCCTGGTCAGCCGCAAGGTGACCGTCCCAGGGTCGTTTAAAGGGTATGGTTAAGTTAATTTATCTTATTAGATGTTATGTTATTTATTATTAATCAAACACGCTGTATAGCGTGGTAGCGTGGATTTATTGGAAGTTTGAAGTTAGTCATCCCGGCCATGTTGGTTGATTAATTGCAAACCAACTTGGTCCGAGAAAGTTTAAAATTACTTTGGTGTTTTGATTCTGACAAGAGGTTGGAATAGTAGTGAGGCTAATATCAATATCAATTTATACCTTATAACTAACTGAGTATCAATGTTTCATTTATTGTAAATAGACATTCCAATACACCGGCGATCACTTGTTCCTACAAAGCTGCGGCAGGCTACTTGTATCCCTTGGAAAGAGGATTTATCTATGTTCACAAACCACCTCTTCACATTAGATTTGAGGAAATTGGCAGCGTAAATTTTGCAAGAAGCGGTGGAAGCACAAGGTACAACAATGGCAAATTAATTGTTACGATTCAAACTCGTGAATTTATAAATTGTAATTATCGTATCGCAAAGAAACTTTTATTTTAAAATCTTATTCTTGGTATACAATTATGCACTATTAATTAACACGTTGAACGAACAGATCATTCGATTTTGAAGTGGAAACGAAAAATGGCATCGTACACACTTTCAGCAGCATCGAAAAAGAGGAGTATGTGAAATTATTTGATTTTATTTCGGAGAAGAAGCTTAGAGTGAAAAACCGTGGAAAATTGGTAAATTTTGAATTCTGCCTTATTTCTTTGTTTCAAAATTGTTTTCTGATTTTGGTGTTTGCAATTATTGTTTTTCTAACTTATTGCAGGATAACCAACCACTTACCGGTGATTTTGATGACAGCGATGCAGAAGCTGAGCCAGATGCGTATCTTGCAAGAGTGAAGGCTGAAGCCGAGGAAAGAAGCGATGGTGATTCATTAGATGAAGAGTCGGAGGACGAAGATTATAATCCTGATAAAGATCCCAAGAAAGCTGAAGCAGAGTAAGGGATACAAGAAGCACAACGCAACTCGTGTCTTTTATTTATTTCAAAAAAAGTTTTATATTGATTGATAGATATTGATTGAATAACCTTCTGTCTCTATTTTATGTGCAATCTTGAACAGTAACAGCGCTGGATCTAGTGGTTCTGGATCTAGCGATGAGGATGGAACCGACCCAGATGAAATTGGAAGTGACATGGATACTTCACCAAAAAAGAAGAAGGAAAAAAAACCGAAGAGAGAAAAAAGAGATGCTGATAGCAGCAGGGTATGATGAACCGCACACTGCAATAGTTGCATTTATGCACATTTTTATATTTACGATTATATATTTTTCTAAGCAAATGTCTATATTCAGTACATATTGTATATCACAGAAGAAGAAGAAAGATAAGGATCCAGACGCACCTAAACGACCACAGACTGCTTATTTTCTGTGGATGAATTCAAACAGAGAAAATTTGAAGGAAAAATACCCTGGTCTTAGTGTCACTGAGTTCTCTAAAAAGGCTGGGGAAGAATGGAAAAACGTCGACAAAGCGGTAAGGGTCACAATCTTATTTTATCCATTAAATAATTCCTACAACGTGGTGCAATAAAATAATGCATCATCGGTTTTAAATTGGAATAAATAAGTTGTAATAATTTTACACAAAAAAATGCACTTTTGTACACTGGAATATTTCAGAAATGGGAAGCAAAGGCTAAGAAAGCAAAGGAAGAATATGATGAGAAAATGAAAGAGTACAAAAAGAATGGAGGTGGTAGTAGTGGTGGTGGTGGAAAATCTTCGGCTAGTAAATCCTCGAAATCTTCTAACAAATCTCCGAAGAAGCAGTCATCAGAAACTAAATCAGGGTCTGGTCTTGGTTACAAAAGTAAAGAGTTCATTTCGGACAGTGAGTCTTCTGATGAAGAGAAGAAAGGTTCAAAGTCCAAATCCAAGTCCAAGAAGCAGCCGGACAAAAAGGGATCCAGTGCGAAGGGTAAAGGAGCTGCTGCTTCAAAATCAAAAAAGGTGAGTTCCTTATGCTCAAAAAATTATAAGTCATACATAATTGTATATATGTACATGTAATATTTTTACTTCACTTAAAGATAGAGATATCATTATACGATAATTATTTATTATTATTCATAATTCATTTTAGAAGTCCGAGTCTGAAGCAGAGCCCAGTGAATCTGAATCTGGAAGTGGTAGTGCAAGTGGCAGCGACGATTAATCAAAACGACATTTGAAATATACTAAACTAATTGACCTACGAGGAAACTGAAGTAGTGTGTTATAAAAGGTTTTAACTGTTTACCTTTACCTATCCGTAGAAAACAACAATTCTCATTATCGATGTAAATTCGCATAATAGTGAACTTCAATACATTATAATATGCAAATAGGTAGTTAGATGAGTATCATCTTATGCTACGTTTATTTAGATTGCCTGTAGGCAATAAGTAAATAGGTAGACCTATTTACTTTTTGGGGGCAGTGTTTTATTTGATGAATAGACCTATCAAACGTGTCATGTACCAATTGCTTTGTAATTATTTATCTCATTCAATTGAACTTTTAAAATAAAATTTGAAACGTTTTAAATCGAAGTAAGCAAAAGGTGAAATACGTTGTTCATTATTCATTGTCACTTAAACAATTACTGTGGTAAAAATGCAGCATTCCGTGAAACTTGTCTGCGCAAATAATAATAAATAATTACAATAGAAAAGAAAATAAATAATTACAATAGAAAATTAAATAAATAAATAAAATTTAGGTGCACAAAAGAAAAGCATTACATCACGTATATATAAAATAATTAATTAATTACTGTGAATCGTTATTATTATTTTGTTTATTATTAACTGGGACCGCGCGCGTACAGATTCCAACTTAATCTATATTAAAAAAAAGAATTCCAACCGGCTTTTGTCGCTATTCGCTAATGGTACTAATGGACTGGAACTTCTTGTATCATCTTCGATAAATAGCTGCTTTGTATGTATCCAGTGGATTATCCGCAAAATATTTTTGAAGGTAAGAACACGAAAGCTGCATCTTCATCTTGTTGTCGATAACGTAGTCAAAGGCCGCCTTTGAAAGATCAGAGCAAATTGTCAAATGAAATGACATAATCGACGTCAATAGTTATAATAAAATTATACCAAAGGTACTAAAAAGGTACTAAAGGTACTACAAAGGTACCACTAGTACTACTAGTACTACTAGTACTACTACAAAGGTACCACTAGTACAGTGGATAAAATAACGGTATAAGTTACCTTTGCTAAAATCTTTGCTATTCCTTGACCTTGAAGTTGAGGAGGTACTTCCGTGTGCCACATGTCCAACACAATATCTCCATTGCTTTTCTGCTTAACGTATTCTAACTTGGCTTCGGCTGAAGGGAATTAACATTAGCATAATTTTAAATAAAGGTTAGTTTAGTTTATAAAACTCGTTCAAATGAAAATAGACTTTCATGACTTTAACTTAAGTAATCAACATGATGATGAAAGTATATTTTAGTCTTCTTCTTCTTACCATCGCCCAATTTTATAAAAAATTTGTTATTTTTAGCGTCATGTTCGACATTAAGAGTATTTGTCGAAAATGCCATTGCTGAAAAACGAGTGACCTGCCGCTGAAAGTTGGTTCTAGTTGCGTTAGAAGTAAGTGTTCTTGCAAGTAATGTCAGCACAGATGATGATGATCCAGACAGAGACATGTCAACTTGAACAGTCGGTAAAAGTAAAAATTGTGTAACACAGCACATGTACGTACACAACTACTAAATTCACAAAATAAGTTGTGTACGTAAAATGTAAGCTACATAAAAATGCGTCCAGGAAGTTGGAATTGAATTGGAATATTCCAAATTTTCCAATTCCAACACAAACTGGTCTCTCTTCACTTCATTGCTCACAATACGATACAAAACAAAACACTTGATGCTCCCTTTTGCCAGTCAAAAGCCGCAGCCAAAGCAGACATGCACAAAGAGGGTAGGGTAACCATATGTAATGAAGCGAAAGTAAACAAAGAGGCAGTATGTAGAGAGAGGCACAAAGAAACAACTCCGCTCAATAAACATGTAATACATTAGTAGTAAAAAAATTTACTTTCACTATGTAATGCATTAATTTTTTAAATATTTTTCGATTGGGGGCTTGATTTATTGAAAACTTTATCATATTAGTAATGCTGCTCGGTGCACTTAGGTAAATAAATGTTTAAATTCATAACGGCCTTGCCCTTGATATTTTTAAAACAGTATTTTTATTTATTCAGTAAAAAACATGTTCGATGCATAATTTGGCAGTAAAATTATTTAGTAATTAATAAAATTATTATTACTAGTAATCTTGAAACTAGTATTTTCTACTAGATTCTCAAATTTGACTAATTTTATCTTGTCTTACTTCAGTGCGTACATTTTTTCGTTTGTTAGGCTTACTGCTAATAGCGGCCCCACCCTTCACTCCATGGACATTTTTTACAACAACTCCTCCATTATTTACAATATCGTAATTTAAGCACCGAATCCTTTCGAAATCAAGATCTTTTACTCCACAAACACCCTCCATGTGCACAACCCAGTACTCCCTCCTTTTAAATAATTTTTCACACGTCCAACATTTAAATTTTTCTTCTTTCACCCCATGCACTTCTAGATAATGTCTACTTAAACTAAATAACGCAATTCTCTTCTCACAAATCTCGCATTTCAATCTCATTCGTTCCACACTACCACTACTTCCGGAAGTCTCCGGTCCCTTCTCTCTCAGTTTTACCTTATCCTCTTTTCCCAGTCCGCCACATTTATTATAATGAAATTTAAGACTTACAAGGCTATACTTTGTGACCGCACAATATTCACATGGGAAAAAACTCTCAGGGTGCTCATTTTTAATGTGTTCTCTCAACTCTTCTTCCCCAGAAAAACCGTCTTCACATTTCCCACATTTCAACCCTCCACCTCGATGTCCAGGATGCATCCTTCTGTAATGAGCGTAAAGGGAAATTTTTTCCTTGAATAATCTTTCTCCTGGACATATCTCACACTTATGATGATTCTCTTTTTTTAAACCATCCCCGTGGACAAAATATTTGTGCTTCTTCATATTATAGACATCTTTGCACTTTACGCCACACTGATCGCACATGTGCTTTTTCTCGCCTGATGACTCTTTCTTGTCTAGATGTACAGTTTTAAAATGTAAGTAAAATTTCCTGCCCCCATTAAATTTCTCCCCGCACAAGGTGCATGCTCCGTTTACAAAGTGCGGATTATGCGACTGTCTTTTATGCTCAGATATATAATGAGAATTATATGCGTTCCCACAATCTTCACATATACTGTCCCTGTTTACCACAATGTTGCGTTTTGGACCTCGCGGGTTCTTATTTCCGGTAAGGCACTTTTGCTTAGGAGACATCTTGGAAGAATTAGCCTGTTGGTGTGCCTTGGTATATCGTTGGCTTTTACACAAATCTTCATGAAAAACATCTTCATATTTAATTGTAATCTCCTCAGATTCACTATGATTCGCTACTTGAACCTGGATCAACATTGGTACATTATCTCCCTTATCATCGCTACTATTGGTATTTATTAAGAACACTTGGGTATTATCCTCTAAAAGGCAGCTTTCCTCCACTTTACTAGGAATCCCAGAAGTATGATACTGTTGTCGTATGTCACTTGCGGTTTCGTCATTACTGATATGTGGAACTAAGTAAACATGTGTGTTAACAAAACTGTCATTTCCATCTGCGTTACAACTAAATTGAATTCTTGAGTGCTGATTCCCTGGACCTGCCGGCTCCTCTGTACAACTTGGAATGTTTTTGGATGTGGCCAAAATTATGTGGCCACTACTGTGAATAGGTAGAAAGGTCGATGATGGCGAGGTATCGTAAACGAGTAATTCTTGTCGAGTTTCTGAATCCTGTAGCTGTGGTTGGTCAACATCGAATTTGGAGAAAGCCTGGGATTGAGGTTCCAGCGCAGTATCAGAATGACTGATGTATGCTACCTCCGCTTTGGTTATTTTATCATCTGAATGAGATTTTGTGATTCTTGATGGCTTTGACGATTTTTTTAATTTGGTACAAGTCACGGAGTCCTATTGATAGGCAATAAATTCTTCTTTAAAATATATAGTTACATATAAATAATTCAATTTGATTATTATACATATTTACCAAAGTCTTTGTATTGCGCTTTCCTCTGGTCACTTTTCTGGACCGCTTCTTTGAATCATGTTCGTGTTTCTCTTTCCTGGGTTTCTTTGCCTTATGTTCTCGGCTCCTTTCTTTCTCATTTCTTTCTCCAGCTAGTTTTGAGCAGTCCCACAGTAATTTCTCATTTAATTTCGTATTTTGTCTTTCGCTCAGTTTTGCACGATACTCCTTTCTCTTGTGCCGCATAGATTCTTTTTCCTCCTCGCTCATCCTTTCTAATCTTTTATTTCTACTCAGGGTTCTCCGTTTTTTAGCCTCATCCTTCTCTGTCTTATCCATTTTGCTACATCTCGCCACATACCTCATATAATTTGAAACTTTCCAAGCAGCCCTTTCTTCTTCACTCATTCCAGTCAATCTTTCCCGTCTTCTTTCGATAACTTTTCTTATCTCCTCCTTCTTTTTCTCATCGCTCATTAGACTCCTCCTGAGTTGCTTTTTTTCTCTTGCAATCCTCCTCCTCTCTTCAAGTTCTACCTCGCTTAAGCTCGACCTCTGTTGTGCTCTCTGATTTTTTCGGTCATCCCTCTGCTTAGCAAGGAATGCTTCTCTTTCCACAGGGGTCATTTTTTCTCGTTGTCGTTGTCTTTTAATCCTTGCTTGTTCCCTCCACTTTGCTCTATTTGCCTCCAATTTATTATTCTCTACACCTTCGCAGGATTGGAAAGACAAGATGATGTCGCTACTAACTTCAGGTTTACTATGCTTTATATTTCCGTTTTTTATATTGCTTACACATTTCTTTGTGGCAGGCGCAGACTGCGAATGAAGCTCACTTTCTTTTATGCTTTTCAGTGACTTTAATTTGCCTTCCTCTTCATTACAAAATTCCGTCTTCATTTTCATTTTCCGATTTCGAGTACTTCTCTGCTGACCATGTAAGAAAAATTCATCCTCCACCTCAAACTCCTTCGTGCTCCCACTCCCATTAGTCTCCTTGTCGTTCTCCTTTTTTACTTCAACATTATAGATGGTTGCCTCTGTCTCCTCCTCGGTCGAAACAGTAGGAGTCTTGTGTCTTGGCATTTCAAGCTATCTACGAATAACGCCCAATATTAGTAAATCTATTTTAGTGCACCTACCTAATATCTTGTAATTTAGACCTGCCTAAATTGACAAAAGTAACAGATAAATTGGGTTATTGTTGGTAAAACTAATCGACTTACCTTCGCAATATCCAATCCATTACAGTATCCTCTGTCCAGTCAATGTCACAAGCTTAAATAAAACTAACGAAGCAACTTTTGGGAAAATAAGCAGGTTATTGCGTAGATTGTAGATCATCGTGATCTTTCTTTAAAAACAGACTTCGACACAAACTTCTGGGCATCTTGCTCTCATAAATATTACTGTGACTTAATAAAACGGGTAAATAATTTACGAATTATAAGCTCAAATAAATTATGTACATACACTCTACTCATGGCGCTACTTTAGATCCTACAGTCACCCCTGTGACAATTGATTGACTATTGAACTCTGAACTGAACTGATAAGAAACTGAAAATATCTGCTTTTAGCTTCTTACATATAAATTCAATCCATAAAAAAGTAATGTACATCAACAACACATGGCATGAATGAAATAAGTGGATCTGGTCGGGTGATCTTGTCTTCTGCTATTTGCTGTGCTATTTGTATGCTATATGCTGAGAGAGAGAAAATGAGCTATGAGCTGAATCCAAACAAACAGATGCAGCAGATTGTGTACATTTATTTTATTAAGAGCGAAGTGTCTTTGTTGGTTATGTAAGAGTTCTTTCTGTAATTTGGTAATAGCGTGCGTCAGTGCGTGTAGCATTCGGGTAGCCTCAAAAGTTTTGTTAAAAGAGATTTAATTTGGAGGGATTGAAAATAAAATGACAGGTGAAATATGATTAAATTTACAATAATTATGATGTAAGTTAAGCCTATATTTCACAAATGATTAAATTTTATTAATAGTACGAGATAGTTATGTACCTACACTACAAAGTCTGTTTTGACTTTTGATTTAAAACGACTGAAGCCTTTATATGATAGATATCACTCAGCAATTGTATACTTTTATTAGATTTTAAGAAATTTTCCTTTAGTTCACTTCTTCCCATGACACATAGAACCGCAGCAATGAGCGTCTTCGAGTAGAGAAACGTGAATAGCAAATTACACCATTTAGTTAATTTTGTTAGAGAAAATAATAAAAAGTATATACTAGTGTGAATTACAAAATGCATACCTCCACATTTGCAGCAACCTTCCGGATTTGGAGAACGTTTAAGTCTCTTATTACTCTCCTCACTATTATAATCCATTTCCATGTCATCGCTCTCAGTCTCTCTCTCACCCATATCCATACCCATACCCATACCCATCCTCATCATTTCGGCATCCGGGTCAAGTGGATATCGAAAATTATCCCTTCTGGCCAATTCGTGAACGCGCTCCAAATTTCATTGGCAGCTTGGCTGCTTCTGTTCCAGTCTCTTCTAGCTATATTCAGACATTTTAGAATTAGAACATTTTTTAAATTATAAATTGTAAATTGTAAAAAATAATTGAATTCACCTGACCTGTGAGATTAAAGCTAATAAAGTGAAAGCTAAAGTCAGGAACACAAGCACCCTTGACATATTACCGTTTGGGGCAAGTTGATGCACAATAAATTGTACCTGGTGAAAATAAAATGTTATGCTTACTTGTTCAGAACAAGTGCTATCTTACTATTGAAGCCAATGAAGCTAAACTCGCTGAAAAAAGAAGTTGCTGCCGAGAGTTTAGACGGTGAAAATCACACTAAAGTATTGATTATTGATTACGTAGCAGAGTTGTTTTGGTGTCGTTGGCAAAGAGAAGCTGTCCAATCGATTGGAGTGAATATAAATAAGTAATTCCAGAGGACAAAGTTATTACAGTTTTCGGAGAAACGGTCAATGTAATAATAAAACACTTACAATATCCTGTGGCATCGGCCAGTTCTCTTGGCCAATATGAATTAATGCAATGTTTTTCATTGGCACTTACTATTAGAAATTCCATATGTACAAGCACATACCTATACATAATATCTGTTTAGCTGTGTGAAAGGTTTGGTCACAGTCATTTTTGGCTTTATTATTGGCAGTAGAATGTTAAGAATTTTAATCTATGTATATATGATACAGACATGTCATCTTTCGTAAGTTACCTTGCTACTAATAATCCTTGCCGAATAATTTGCCATGAATAATTTTTCCATTTTTACTTGGCAAACTTGGGTTATTT
>JAHZND010002921.1:0-14922 GCA_027744115.1 Acrocyrtus sp. NNG-2020 | reverse complement strand
GATCCGTGGCATCTGTCTAGCCGCTCCTTTCTTTTCAGCTAAGGCTTCAGCTTGTGAGGCACTGAAAGAAGGTAAAGGTCAGAGGATAGACACGGACAATAAAAATAAGAGATTATTTCAGCTTCGCAATATTACGTACGAGTGAGTTGTTTGTGGTCCATTGTTTGGTCAAATACAAGCGGGTTTGCTAGGTTGTAATCCGTCAAACATACTTACATATTTTCATTTTTTTGTAATAAGCAGTCACACAGCCAGTAATGACTACTGTGCTCCACCCCGATATGATATAAATGCCATTATAATTTGTAAAAAGTCCTAATCCAACCAACTCCAATAATTTTCTCATAAGCTGCTTCTACTTTTCATAAAGGTTCTGTCCTGACAGTGATAATGGATGCAAATCGCTGCGCTCGCTTTTTTGTCCTTTTTTCATAGAGACAGAGAGACATGCAAAAAAAGATTAGAGGATTGGTACTGCTCCTGCATAAAAAATCGTATAATCTTCGGTTGGGTGATTGAGCATATCATTATCATCATTACTTTGCGATAATAAGTTTGATGGGCTCTCTGATCTGATCTGATCTGAGTTAGGGCTGAAAAGGGATCGCATAAACTGGAAAATGTGGAGGTTTGGAAATGGCACGTGTGTGTGGTGAACGCTTAACGGCCAATGTACAGCTTAAGCATATAATTTGAAATTAACTGCCGATGATATTCCAAAGAAACTTTTAGCTAGAATGAATTTTAAACTAGCAAATATGTGAATTAAATGGTATCCTAGAGCTGCCGTCAGGTTTCCCTCCTGTCTTGCGAAGTTGCTCCTCAATGCTCATTGCTAAACGTAGTAGCTGAAATATTTCATGATCTTTCATATAATTTTTATTATTAATTTTATTAAGAAATTTAAGGTCGTGTAAGTCACACATTTACTGGAAGCACTTGCGCTGAGTGTAGAACGTCACGTCACTTTTGCTTGACAGTAAATGCCTATGAAATGAAGATCTTTCTTAATAATGGATACTGTTTCGGGTAGCTAATTAAGCCATACCTCAATTGTGAGAAAGTTTCTTGCTGTTTTTGGTATGTTGAAATACCAATTGTTGGAGTTTACTTTGCAGTTTGTAAAAATTACTTTGTTTGGAGCGTCATTCTTCAAAACTCGGAATCAGGCACCCATTAATTTTTATATCCCAGAAATATGTCATAAAAATGAAAGATTTTTTTATTGCCACAGGTCATTTTCATGGTTGCTCAATAAGAGGTCAGACCAGTCATACTTCACCAAAGGAGAAGGAAGAATAAAGTGTGAAGAAGGAGCATTGAAAACATGTCGCGCACTTCCAAACTTGTTGGACAACAAATCCTGAGGGAGTCCCATAAACTACCTGGTTTTTAACCCTCTTATAAAAGAGGGATTAAGGGTGGTAGTGCAAAATGCTAAAAGTTTGAGTGGCTGTCCTAAGGCAAAAAAGGCAAGTATGAATGAGTAGAAGGTTAAAACTTGCAAGTTGTTTTCTCAGAGGAACAAAGATAGTTTGATGAGGTAATCGGACAGGGAAAGATAAATTTAATTGAGTGTAATTTCCAATAAAAGGGTGCGAAATGGAATGTGAGAGTGAAGAGTGCTCTCACTATCCAGAAAACTAGTTATGAAATTGGAAAGGATTTCCGATTCTATTCTTTCGCTAACGCGAAGTAATACAAAAAACAATTTTTAGAATCGGATTAAGCTCCTTTCAAACCGTGAGATCAACTTCCCGTAAATTAACATTTATTCATAGCCACCATAGTAGAAAGAATTATGGCCGTTGGTGCTCAGTTTCGGTTTAATTGAAACAGTGTACCAACGGCCTTATATTAATTANGGCCGTTGGTGCTCAGTTTCGGTTTAATTGAAACAGTGTACCAACGGCCTTATATTAATTACTACTGTTGCAAACATAATTGTTTGTTATTGTCATCTAAGTCCAGCATTTTCATGCTTTTTGATAATTCCGAATAGGTACCATATATTCGACCGACATGGCTATAGCTACGTTCGCTACATAAATATGCAAGAACAAAGTACAATTTATGCCGAATTTATGATAAAAACTTTTCTTACCTTTTAACCAGTGTTCGCCCGACAATGTCCCGGATCCTCTTCCTCCCAATGACAGCTATGGTAGCCGACCGCTTAAAATAGGTTAAGTGTGGCTGCGACAGCGACAGCAGCTGGGGCTGTTTTCCAATATCCCTGCTGGAAGTCGAGCACATTATGCACTTCCTCTCTCCAGGCTCCACTCTACACAACTCCATTTCACTTTACAACTTTCCTAGTTTAAATAATTTATGAATATTTATTTATATGTTCACAAAAAAATTCGGACCTTTCAAAACACTTGCCGCAAAAACACTCTTAAGTAAAAAATAATAATTAAAAGACAGTTCACATCAAACTAAAACGCATTCAGATAACTTCTTAGTTCCGCTTTCGATTTCTTCCGAAGCACCATACACCTTCACTTCTACTTCCCAACTGTATACATTTTTCAAAACTTCTCAGCCACTCCCGACTTCTCAGCACATCTCTCGCCAAGTTAGAGCCAGCTCGCACAGGAAGGAAAAAAGTCGTTAGCAATCCAAATGGCAAGCTGATTATCATTTTTTCTGCCTAATAAGCAATCACAATCACTCAAAAAGCAGAATAAATGTTTTGAAACGGAGCCATCTCCGCAGCCACTAAACACGCATGGGGCAACCCCATCAAAAAGGCTACTAGTCCTTTTCTCCCTCCTCTCCTAGCCCCAGCAATAACACTCCTTTTGCTAGTGTGCTGCTACACCCTCCTCTTTCCTCTTATTTTGTGTCAAATGCTCAACTCACCTTTTAAAAAAATCATTACCACTTGCTTCAAGGAAATTAGGATTTTACCTAGAGTGAGTAAGTGAATGAGAAATAAAAATCTAGTCCTAAAACGCAATTAAAGTGACGAGGGAAGTATCATAGAAAAGGAAAAAATATTAAATCCGTTGGCAATCCGCAATTCGCAATTCACACAGGTGAGGATTTTTATTTTATGACTGGTTCTGTTTGGCAATTTAATTCAATTAGAAGCATAAATACATACAGGAATTTCTACATTTGACTTGGACGCTGCAGCCAAAAGAAACCCTGAGGTGTCGACTGCTGAGTTAACTAGTTATCCTGATTCCAATATATTTTTTTTGGGACCACAAAACACCAAAAAGACCACATCTGCATATGTATCATGATGAGCAAAATGCCCGAAGGATGTAGGCAAAAAGGTGCTCATCATCGTCAATGAATTTTATTCCTCGTTTTGTGTGCACTTTGCGAAAAAAAGCATTTGCCAAAAAAATCCAATTTCGAATTTTTCAAGGCTAATCCCAATAATAAGCGACGCGGACGTAGTCATGCATGCATTTTCCTCCCAAATACAAAATACGGATACGACTTTAGTTAAATTAATGAGTATTATTTGTGCAGCCACAGCCATTACTAGTTACGCACTCATTTCTCATTTTCCTTCATTTCCCCACTACATTTTGGCCGTGTTTATCAGTGATGATATCTGCAAAGTAGCAATGATCAATTCTAGACACGCCAGCTCAAAGGAGCCTTCCTGCTGTTTTATAGGTACCTTAATTTTTTACAGGTATTTTCCCTCTTAATGAGATTTTCGAGATTTTTTTCCTTTTTCTTTCCTCCTCCTCACTCCTTTTTTAATATCAATTAGCTCTTGCGGCTAGAAAGGGAAAAAATAATTAAGCAATTTTCACAATTTTAAGTCGACTCGCTGACGAATATAATTTGCTATTTTATTTGTGGCAGTATAAAAAAGATGCTAAACAAGGATTAGTAAGATATGTTTGCAATAAAATTCATTTTTCTCCTTTTTTTTAGAGAAAAGGGATGTGCGTACACCTCCCAAAAAGTGAGCGCGCAGTTGGCTGTCAAGAAAAGAAAAAAGCCCGTTGCATGATGTCGTTAAGTGGAGAGGTGTGTGGAGTGGAAGTGGACGCAGCGCTGAAGAAGAGCCCATGCGTTATTCATCATAAAGCGTATAAATAGTTTTCTGATTTTTGCTAATAAAATTCATGTTTACTCTGAGCAGTAAGAGTCATCGGCTCTCTTTATACCACACACGTATAATTTGTTTTCTTCTTAAAATGGTTGCGTGCAAAATGCTACAAGGGATTGTGAGTGCCAAACTGCCAAATGAGGACAAAATTTTGTACTGATGTCTGATGTGTTAAATTTTATGGTGATTGAGGAGTGCTGAAAAAAAAACATTCGTTTGGTGACAACGGCACAGAGTATAGTCCCATGTAATTAGTGGATAGCGCGATTTGCAATGAACTAGGGGGAAAATAGTAATTATGTAGAGAAAATATTGAAATCAGTGTGAAATAATATTTTAGGAGAGGGAGGCAGTTATATTAATGCGTTTATGTTTATGGAAATAAGCATAAACAGCTGAAAAGGAAACTTTCTTTTTTAGTATTTTCACAAAATTACGATTTATATTATGACGCAGATTACTGTATTTTTGTGAAATGTGACTTTAGTCCAAATAAATGTTTGGCGGTACAGTGATAGAAAATGAAAAAGTTCAATCGGGACAAAACTTAAAAAATGCCAGTGTTTTGTTGTAATTTAGTCTGCACTTAATTTTCAAACTTTTCCAGACTTTAAGATTCCAAGTAAAAGTTTTCACTGGAAAAGTTTATTTGAGCGCAATCAATGTCACTGCTCGCTCTTATGCGAAATCTACTCAAATCTACACTGAAATTATCTTAGGATTGATCAATCTTTTATATAGTTAATTATATCTAATTTTAAAATATTTTTACCGGCGTACTAGTTCATTTATTAGATGTAACATGTTGCCAGAATAGTAGATGCATTAATTTTCAAACTTTTCCAGACTTTAAGATTCCAAGTAAAAGTTTTCACTGGAAAAGTTTATTTGAGCGCAATCAATGTCAATGCTCGCTCTTATGCGAAATCTGCTCATATCTACACCGAATTTATATTACGACTTATTTATCTTTTGTATAGTAAATTATATCTAATTTTAAAATATTTTTACCGGCGTACTAGTTCATTTATTAGATGTAACATGTTGCCAGAATAGTAGATGCATCTAGCTGAAGAGTAATATTAGTAACTCATGCTGCCAAATGGAAACACTGTAAAAACATATACAAATGAATGAGAACAAATGAGTAAATTGGTGGGCGACTTGGATGATCCTTATCAACCATTTCATAAATATTTTTGACGGAGTGGGAAAGCACGTACGTGATTTACCAGCTTTGACGCGTCCGATCAGCTAAAAAGTTAGATTATTTTTAAGGGAAGTACAAAATACTGAAAAATGGCAATTGTTAAGAGATTCCAAGTGAGCTCGAGTTTTTCCTAATCAAATCAGAGTGCTAGAAAAATTCTGAAATTTTGATGCGATTGTGTTTATGAAAATAAGCATAAACAGCTGAAAATGAAACTTCTTTTTTAGTATTTTCACAAAGTTACGATTTAATTGCAATACCGTAATCCGACTAAGATTAGGCAGACCAAACATGGACGATGATGCAGCGTCGCTCGCAAAACGTAAAAATATTTAGCTTTAAAAATGAAAGCTGCACTATAAAAATCCGCCAAATAGCATTTTCCTTCAAGAAGCAATGCACTGCTTGGATATTATAGCGCAAATTGATTATTTCTAGGAAAACATAAATTATTTGCATTATTCAATTCTCTGGAGTAAATATTTCAGGCAAAAGGTTTTCATACTGCAAAAGGAAAAGTGGGACAGGGAAATCAATAATAAAATTATCGAATTTATTTTATTCTGGAAAAAGCACCAGCAGCAACTTCCGTCAATAAAGTACACACAGCAGCCTAATTTTGACAAGCAAACTTGGCATGCAGTTTTAGTTTCAGTGGGAAATGAAATTTTGCATAGCAGTCCGGAGCCACAATAAAAAATTAAAATGTTTTGTTAGTCGACTATATTTTCTTGCAATCAAGCAAAATCAAATGAGAGCATTGATACCGCCCCTTATTAGGGTGCATTGCACTTTTTCAGGGACTTAATATTTGTTTTTGTAATGCTGTACTTGTAGCATTTTTATTCTAGTAATACAACATTGAGTAAAGTTGCTTTTTTTGAACATGTAAAAACGAATACGATTTTTCTCTCCTCCGGAGACTCCGTACAAGTAGTAAAACACGTGACATTATTTTGTTAAAAAAGTCGTCAACTTTTAAAAAACGGTAACAGTACAAATCTAAACATTTTACATTGTAAAAATTGTAGCGATTACAAATACGGACTTTGACACAGTTTACAGTGAGTTTGCGAGTGAAATTCTATAAAAAACAGTTTCATTTTCGAGGTAGAAAATTCTTTCCGTCCTCTTTCATCTTACCAGTTTCAATTACAAATTTTTAATAAAAAAAGAAACATTACAATTGTATTTTTGAAGAAAACAGAATTATGTCACGGTTTATTGTTTAAAATCGTTGCCCAGACTTGTGGTAAATTCTAAAAAAGATTGTACAAGTAAGTAAATTCCGTTTCATTTTTTTGTATTGCTGTAAGTGGTGTGTAGGTGCGTGTGACTGTGGTAAAAATGTGTTTTGTACAAATCAAGTCCAGAAAATGTTTTTTTGTAGTATACATTGAATGATAATAAAAACGAATGTCATTGTTGAAATATTTTACACTAACAATTTATAACTCTATTTACACCTTTATCTCTCCTATCATTGTCTAGCACTGCGTAAAATCGTAAAAACTAAAATTTACAGTTACATAAATTAAGTATCCAAGTTGGAATAATATTTGACTTAGGTAGGAGTACAAATGCGAAAAAGTAAATTCGATATTTTTCGTGTAAACAGCTCAGAAAATATATTACAAAAATCGATAACATTGTAAATGACTTTTCTCCCGTGATTTATACCAGCAAACAAAACAAACGGCAAAATTTAAACCGATTTTTTGGTAGGACAGGAACATAATTATAAAAAAAGGAAAGATTTTTCTTTACATCCAGAATAAACATTATTCACAGCCCTATCCAAAACCTCTTTTTTCTTCGGCGGAGGTGCACATTTCCCCCTAAGTTGGATTAAAATAACAGAAATAAATATTTCCTCGCCGCCATCGTCTTCCCCACAATCAAAAAATCTCATTCCAAAAAACATCTTGTCCTGTGCTTAGACCGTAAATATTTTACACTAACATTCCTACTCATTTTTATTTTTTTGAGTTGATTTTATCTACGAATTTTATTTTTCATTTTTGCACCTAAAAATCATCGTTTCCCCTTCCCCTTCCAAAAAACTGCTTTGCACATTCTGAAATTGTGAATATTTTAAATCTTTTCCTTGTCACTTTGAAATGGAGTGCACAGTTCTTGCAAGATGAGTGACATTTTTATGACGCGGATATTATTATTTTTTCTTCAACTTCCTTTTCATTTCTGTGAGATGATGTGACTAGTCCAAAGGTGTTTAGCAGTGCATGGAGAGGAGAAGTGAGGAGAGGCGGTATACTCGGAGACATCCAAATCTCTGCATGACAGGGATGCGAGGGATCGGGATCGATCCAACTGTGCTTCCCGATCCTTCCGCTGCAGCTTGGGAAACAGCTTCGTTCCCAGCATCAGCAGCAGCCACCGGAGCTGACTTTGATGGTGTTGATTGTGGCGTCTTCTTCGGACTGTTTGCAGCCAACTGACAGCTCGGGTGAGCCATTTTCGATCAAAGCGACAAAGCAGCAAAGTAAGTTTCCTGCAAGTGACACGAAACAAATGTCATTACCATTACAATAAAATTGACGAACAGAGTCAGTCGGTCCATCGTTAAACTAAAATATATATCAAAATTATTTTTATTTTCGGATGCGAATGTGATTTTAACAGCTTCATCACTCCCACTTTATTGCTCATCATGGTCATTGTTATTGTAGTGTAATCTGATATTTAGTCAGTATAGCCTTCCCTAATGGCCCGTAAATAGAATGGACGCCGCAAACAGCTACACAGAGAGTATTAGATGACATGCTCTGATAGCAACTGGAAAGGACTAGTGGAAAACAAGCTTTACGGAGATTTATCCACATCGGAAAGCTGCAAGAGAAGTGAAAAGGGGACTAACTCTCTCAGAGAAGAGTATTTTTTCAAGATAATTTTTTTTCCTCTCTTCTCCTCTCCAAGCAAAAGTTGCATCAAGAGGCATAAAATATGATTGCATAAACAGCTCTCAAGTGGCTCATAACCTTAAACACAAAATGCAAAAATATTTGGCAGGAGGAATAACAAAAAATGTTTTTAGCTGGCCTGCTTCCCCTTTTACAACTAATATTGCCATCTCCTTTCTCTTTTCATTTCCATTGGGCACGCAATACGAAATGTTAATGATATCTCTTCTTGCAGTTGTACATGCACATCTTTTTTTTCGCGTTCCCTTTTTTTATGCGTGCCAGTTTAGCTCTTTTTGGAAGGGAACACACGAGCAGAAAGAGAGAAGAGAAAACGTACTCTTGTACACACCTTTATGCTGTCCATATATCAAAGGGGAAATAAGCCGTCAGCCATTTACCGTCAACTTTTCGTTTATTTTTTTGGCCCAGCATATAATACTCCGTAGATTGTAGGTAGGTACTCCCCATTGCAAACCTAGTAGCACTTATGACTACATTCGTGCCACGAATTTAACGATCTGTCCGATACGAACGGAACACTCTGGCTGGTGCGCAGAATGAGAAAAAAAGCGGAAGAAAGCTCTGAAAGAACTGGGAGCCGTGTACGGGGAGAGAAGAGCAAAAAAAATCCTCTGAAACCCCGAGAGTCACAGCCACATCACAATGAAAAAAAATATAAGTTTCCTTTCCACGCAGTGCACAGTGCACTCTACTACTATCGCCGTGTTGCAAAACCTTGTTGACTTTCTGCCTATCAACAAAAAATATATATGTATTCTGTGTCCTGGGCATTTTTTATTATGAACGGGACATGTTGTACTTTAAGCTACGCACTAAAAGAGCGAAGAAAGAGACACGCTTTTAGTTTTAAGGAGAAAAAAGTCAAAAAACTTCAACTCAACTGCACTCCCTTTTCTTTTCTACCTTCCGGACACAAAAAAAACGCTTTGTATTGTAGTTTAATGGTGTCCGTACAATATTTTTTAGAGATTATTCAAGTGGGATGAAAATGGTTTGCAATGATGCTTAAATTGTTTTTGTTTTGCTTGGAGTAACCTGCGCGCTCCCACTCCTCTCCCTGAATGAAGTAATCCTATTCTCTTTTGTCATCCAAAATATAATTGTTTTAGGCACAATTAATTCTCAGTGCTGCACAGATTTTTCTGGTATGAGAGATGTTGGTCTGGTTTCAGGAGGAAAAAATTCCTCCCATATAGATTTTTTGTAGGAGAGGAGAACCTCCACCAAAATCAGAATGAGGAGCATCATCGCCAAGGATGAGTATCGATTTTCACTCAAAACAGACTCGAAAAAAACGCAGATGGTGATGGCGATGAGGATGGTGAGTGGTGTGCGCTATTTTATGCATGCGTTCTTGCTGAACTCGAAAATGCTCCAAGATTTTAAGCAGCGGAGGGAATAGAGAATTGGGAATTGGAAACTGCATTCCACTTTCCTCTCAACAAAAAGCAAGACAAGAGTCTTGAGATTATGCTCTGCAAAGTGCGACTAAGTAATCATTTCCAAATGAGTATTGCATTGGTGGGAATCAATGAGTCGTGAAGTGTTTTTTATTATCCAAATAATAATAAATGGAAAACTCCTCACAGCCTGTAAAAAAAATTGTTGGTGTGGATGTCAAAGAATGACGGCAAAAAATGCTCACTCATAAAATCATCTCCTTTCGATCTGTTCTTCGTGCTTCAAGATTACAAAATAGAACACGATCAACGGCCACGCACAAAAAACGCAGTCGTACGACAAACTCGACAGTGTGCGCTTTTTACTCCGACTTAAAAAAGGGAATTTATCAGGATGGATGGAGCAGGATTGGATGAAAGATTTTTGAATCCTCATCCTCAGCAAGGAAACGGAAAGACGGAAGAGCTCATCTAATTATGCACGGAGGCAGGGATGCTGAGAAGCGTAACTAAAATACAGCTAATAAATTAAGATTTGCACTGAACTCTGGGATTTCACTCCAAGGAAAAATTACATTTTTTCGAAAGTGTTGCAGTGCACTGCACTCTTTATATTTCGTCCTCCACGAAGAAAATATTTTCAGTAATAAAAATTATTGTAGCCAAGCTTTTAACTTCCTTCCTTCTTGGAAGAGAGTCAGCTTTGGAGCTTTCTCCTGGAGATATACGAGCCCCACTATAAAAAAGTTGTCTGGAGAGGATGCAATTTCAAGACGGAATAAAATGCCACAAATGTTTTCCACTGTTGACTATAGTGGCAACATTATTTTCGCCTATTTCGCTTTTCCCTTAAATTATCATGAAAATTGTTGGAGGAAAATAGTTAAAATGTCTTGAAGGAGAAGAGCAGAAGCAGAAGAGGATTTTTTACTAGTCAGGGAATTATGCTGATTCCCTAACAAAAACTCCGGTTCCAGTCTCTTACCCCGAAAAATTAAATCCTTTCAGACTCACTTTGCAAAAAAAATCAGTACAAGATAAAGGAAAAAGGAAGCCAGAAACTGTCTTATTCGATAAACGTTAATAAAAAAGTTCTTTTTTTGTCAGAATCAGGCTACACGAGAGGGTAGATTAGTTAACATGAGACGTGTCTACTGAGACGTGTCAGATTTTTCGCTACATCATACAAAATAGAGAACAGAAGTAAAAAAATGTGTTACATGAAAATAACTTTCTTTTGCCTTCTTTCTTAGATATCCCGTGGAATTGCACTAATAAAAATGTAGTGTATGGAGATGGAGAGGCTACACACACGAAACCGATTTTTTTTGTTGCTCCGCCAAGAAAACACAAGAAATGGTGGCAGGAAAAAGTGCTTACTTAAATTATGAAGTCTTCACTCCTCTCCGATATAAACTTTTTTTATGCGAGAACGTATTTCATAATTTTTTTCTTATTGAAAAAACAAACAGCTAGAGACAAGGATGATGGAGGAGACTGGAGAGGTTGATGGAAAGTAAAACAAAAGAAGACGATTTTGTTGTGAGTAGTACTACCACACTTAGATTTCTGGCGAGGGAGTTAAAATTTGTTATCGGAAGAAACCAAAAAAGCAACAAAAATAGGAAGTAAACACCGAGACTCGGTGGAGCGCTTCAGTGGATCTCCTTCCGTATTTTTTTCGCTTGCGGGGTTGATGATTCGAGCGTTTTTAAAAAACGGCCTGGTTTTATGAGGGGAGAGCTTTAAATTGAAAGTTTTTATACAAAGAATAAATCCTTCACTTTTGGTGGAAGTGTGAGGAAAATAAAATGCCGTAAAGGAGCACCATCAACCTCAATAATTTTCACAGGGCATTGACAAGCACTGCTTTATGCTGTTTTAGTGAAGTTGTGGAATAGTTAATGCTCCCATTTGTTTTTGGCAAACGGGCATCTTCGCCACTAACTTGTCAAAACCACACTAATAATCAAACTGGAGGGAATAGAGTGGGGTCGTAATAAGTTAGATTGTTACAGGGAACGTTCATTTCCACCTCGGTACACAGTTCCTTTCGTACACGCTTTGCCACAACATTTTTTTACTAATTTACCTGTAACTTATGTAATTCTATTAAGATTTTTGAAAAAATTAGTGACGTTAAGGTTCTCAAAAAGTTATGCAGAAATCATGTGATTTTTTTGTGGTATTTGAGCTTTTAAAATCTTAATAATTTTATGCAACACCATTATACAACAAGATATCCATTTTAGCTCCATATTCTGCTTCCTGTTGTGGTATACTTTGGACAATTTTTCTACTACACACAACAAGTCAAAGGGAGTAATTATCTGGTGAAAATGACACTTGGCTTATAGATACAATACAGCAGCATAGGCTTGCTGTTAATAATGTGGGTTACTAATTGAATCGCTCGGTTAAATAGATTGATCGCTTTACCAGTCTAATCTGGAAACTGGTTAAATCCAAAAATAAGTAGATATATTTTAATGATTTGACTGTTTCCCACAAGAATTGGTCTGCGTACTACCAACATAGCACACCAATTCGCCTAATTTTTCACATAACTTATGTGATGAGTGACGAAGGACTTTTCTCATTTCACGCAACTGATTATGCGAACTCATTCTAAATGGCTCTGGCTGGTGCAGAATGTCTGCTTGTTCGTTACCGTGCTCATAGCAAGTACAGCATAATAAATGTATGATTAAAGCTGTGAAGCCTCCAAAAGCTACTTTTTTTTACTTAGGCAGAGTATTTTTTCGTGAGATGAAAAAGTGGAACAAGTCAAGATTATAATGATGCAATAATGGTATGACGCATCGTACTCGGCTAATATGAAATATGGACTTTCTGATTCCCTTTTCCCTACCTTTTAATACATTTCAGAATTTTTATCTATGTACACTGTACAAGCTCGTGTGTGTAGGTATGCTAATTGTTGGCGTTTGTTTGCGCAATCCATTTGCAGTTTTTCTGCAGGGAGAATATTTTTACACGTGTATCGTGATAATACTTGACTATGGACTAGATGATAATAAAAAAGCTTACAACCTCACTTGAGCAACTTTTTGAATGGGAGTTTTGAATGGAACTTGCTGAAAAACTTTTGCATACTACTGAGTAGCACACTCCGTCTCTTTAAAAGGCAATCAACCTCTTTAACTTTTTTTCGAAAATGTAGTCCACCGTAATTTCTACTCACTTTGTCAGAGCAAATTTATTCTAAAGAAAACTACCCACCATTAATTTTTTTCACACGGTCCTGTTAAAAATGTTAAAATTATGCTCCTTTCAGATTGAAGATCAAATTTCAATGTTTCTCGGTCCATCAGCACAACCAAAAACCAACTAAATTTATTTTCCCTTAAATTAAAAAGGCCCACTTGCTGTGAACAATGAGTTGTGTAAAAATGAGCTTATTAACTACAATAATTGTGTTTCAGCTTACCCGACTTAAGTTTTTTTTGAGAGTCTCGGAAAAGCGCTGTTTTCTTTGGTTATTGCCCTCAGTCAGTCAACACTGTGGTTAAAGCTCGAAGGTTATTGCTGTACTGACACGTTTCTCTCTCTTGCAGCGCAACGGCATCAGTTTGGATTGGCAAAAGCTTTTTTTTATTCCTTTCCTCCCAAAAAAGCAAGAACACAAGGAGAGCTCAGCAACAACAACGCACCATAGCACCATGTATAAGGTGTAGTAATATTATAAAGCTCACTCTCACTCCAATACAACCGACGAGAGAAGTTTCGTTTTTGGGAAGGAGTAATAAATGATACCACACGACGCGGATCGCTATAATACTGTTTTGTTGGTCTGGTCCTGATTCGAAAAAAATCTTTTTGCTAAAAAAGCAGAAAGACCACAGAAACAGAGAAACAGAAGAACATTTTGCTCTGGACCTTCTCATATGGCTTTTGGGGTAAGGATAATGTGGCTACGTGGAATTAATACAAAGGATGGAGGATAAGTGTAAAGCGGAGTGTCTTTATTTCTATGTACGTCCATTTCATAAAGCTATGCAATAATCATGTCACGTCTTGTTTCCCGTGCGTTCTGCCATTTCCTTCGTACGCAATGCAATGCTACTCCCTCCACAGATGATGTGCGAAGAACAATGCTCCCAGTAATAAACATTAAACTATTTTGTCTGCAGTGATGTCGCCGATTAAAATTATCATTAAATTATCAGCATTCAGACATTGACGGAGATAGTGACACTCCAATTGGAAAACCATTTGGGAATGAAAAATACAGTAATTCATTGAACGACATATGTGTATGCAAAGAGGGAAAAATTATTTTGGTGCGCATACGAACAGCGTTTTGCATGTACTTTTGCGTTTTGCGATTAAATGTGTATGGCCACGGTGTTTTGGAGCTGGATAGGGGAGATCGCAATATCTTAACTTCCTCCTATTTTCCTGTTCCAGCATCAATCAATGTGCATGCAGGAGGTAGGCAGCGGTAGTGAAGTTGCCTTTTCTACGCAGTGGACCTACTCGGCAACCCGAAAACGCTTTCTCTTCCCCTTCCCCTTCCGCCTCTGTACTTCGCTACGGAGGCTCCCATTTCCCACGTAAGCTCAAGTCAGAAGAGCTAGAGCTCAAAGCTACTTCTTTCTCCTGTTAACTCAAAACAACGCTGCACTTTTCCGCTGAAGTAGTAGGAGTAGAGGAAATAAGAGCAAAATGCTTTTCCGTGCCCGTTTCTAGCCGAGCAGCAGCCTAAGTCAAAATAAAAATGAAACGGGGCGATTTTAGGTAGAAGAGAAAGGAACAAGCCGAATCCCCTCCTTTACTTCAGTCAAGTCCGTAGTAACAATAACTTTCCAAGCTGTAAGAGCATGAAAACACTGGAAACTGGTCATCGCTTTGCATGGGATAATCCCTGTCTCGTTAGCACAAACCACAATACATGCGACTAGCCCATACCTATGTATCATACCAATCACAGGTGTCTGTCTGGTGAATCATCACAGTTGCTTGCCCACCTTAACTAAATAATCATCGTTTACTCTATTTATTTCCCAGTTATCATAAAAAGACAAAGAACAAAGAAAAGTATTTTTGTTTACACATTTATCATTCAATAGGACATATATCGAGAAAAGAGATACAGTCATCATGATAGAATATTTTTCCGCGATAAAAAAGTTTTATTGGGTGTGTAATCCCAGAAGAGCTGGTGCTTTACACACCCATAAAAAGTATAATTGTGTGTTGAAATGCGTAATAGCATATTACAATTTTCATATTAATCATTTTAGCCAGACGAAACATTTG
>JAHZND010002920.1:0-17349 GCA_027744115.1 Acrocyrtus sp. NNG-2020 | reverse complement strand
CAGATTGATGATTGACATTTGGTCGAGTGATTTTTCCACCTGATTGGCTCAATCGAAATAAAAAGCCAGTTATACAGTAATGAGAATAAGTAGCTGAAAATTGTACAATAGTTATTTTTGCTTTAATTTTTTTGTACATTGCACAAAAATGCAATAACTGTATAGTAAAAATGGACTCTGTAATAAATGTAATTATGTAAGAGAATTGAATGTGTGGCCATTTCAAGGTGTTTTTGGAGTGAGTGCACTCTCTCGAGAGGGGTTTTTTCAGTGATCTGTCAGCCTTCACAGCCTTTTTGTAAGGAACTAATAATAAACTTTAGGGAGAATGTAAAAATGTGTCCGAAATTATTGGTAGTAATAAATGGCTCGAGTTGATCTATTGTATTGTCTTTCTTGATCGACTGTAAAAGTGAATAAATGAAAAGTGTGTCATTAAAATGAAAACAGGTTGGAATTTATATATTTTTTTCTGAACGCCACTTTTGTTTGTTTGCTCCATCATATAATTTTTCTGCGAGTTTCCTCATAGCAGCCTACGCAAAATGGCAAAATCATAAAAAAGGAGAACATCTGGAGAGGAGCAGAGCTCACCTTTAGGCTGTGCGCAGTGACTGCTCAGTAGAGTGACCAGTCACTATCAGATCTTGCTAATTCCTGATATCATCAGTCATACTTTATTACGTATTAAATATGACTACCTAAGCACAATAATCAGCAAGTAATGACAATAATGATAGGTTTGGTGCCATCCAACAATGCGGAACAGAAATTATTACGTTTTTTGGACTCAAAACTTTGGAGATGCGTTCTCTTGGGTGAGTAAGTGAGTGGGAAGATAAAAATCGTAGGCCGAACACATTGCCAATCATTTCATGGGAAGTTATTTATTGTTATTGGATGAGTGCGGAGCGCTGTGAGTTGCACAGAACATAAAAATATCCATCCTGAGCTGTTGAGGAACACAGAAGATCGAGAGAAATGGCAACGCTATCGAAAACGGTAGGGGTTCTATTCCTTCTCAGCACAGCTTTGATCACATTATGATAATTGATGATACGTCGCAGTTCACTTGCCCGTCCTACTCTACCAAAAAAAATATTCAGCTAAACTGCGATAACGATTTTTATGAGTGCGTTTCAAAACCAAAATAATTTTTTTATTAGTGGAGAGCACTATAGGGGAAAAAACTGATACTGGACAAGAAAATCGATTTTTGGAAGTTATTCCATTTTAACTTGTAAATTTCCCACCAATTCCAATTTTTTGCACATTAATTTTAGGAAAAGGGGGACATAAGTAGAACTCTTTTGCCTTTTTTCGTCCTTCTACAACTTTGTACTTTAAATCCCACCCCGGACTAGGTGACATTTACTGCCAACATGTAACTTTTTTAATAGTCTGGATTAAAGTTATACTCCTTTCAGCACAGCTGTAATATCACTTTCATAAAGTAATTAAATTAGCGCTGTCTACCTTCCTTGCAGGGACAACTACCCGGTGTAAAACTGGAAGGGATAAATTTTGCATTAAAAATAGACCTTTTTTAAAAAATATAAAATTTGACTTTTTGTATCTTGCCAGTATACGAGCTAGAGCCATCAGCGAAATGTGTTATACTTCATGGCGGACATAAATGTAAGTGCAGTGATGGTGCACTTTATAAGGAAAGAAATAAGTAAACGACATAAGGCAAGATGCCATTACAAGTTATAANAAATTTGACTTTTTGTATCTTGCCAGTATACGAGCTAGAGCCATCAGCGAAATGTGTTATACTTCATGGCGGACATAAATGTAAGTGCAGTGATGGTGCACTTTATAAGGAAAGAAATAAGTAAACGACATAAGGCAAGATGCTATTACAAGTTATAATAATAATAATTTTTCAGCAATGATAGTGGCAATAATAACGTAATTTTCTTTGCAATAGCCTCAGCTTTAATTATAACCGGTTTCGTAATCACTATATTGCACTGAAGCTGCCCTCTTCCCCAGAAAAAGTAGGATGCGATCCTACATCCCGAGAGCAGCGAGCACCTAGGCCAACACAGCTCTTTGTCTAGATTTTTTTTTCTCCCCTTTGGGCCTTGAAATTAATAAAACGTCCAGGGTCAAAATAAAGAGAGTTACAGTGTGTGACAGTGATTCGGCCAATAAAGACGAAGGAACTGCCAGGGATAATCATGGCAAAAAAATTAAACGACTAGAGTTTTACCATATCTGGCACTTCATTATTACTTTACTAGGAGACAAACAAGGCTGCAAATTATTACAAATCACGACATCTCATGCACTCATAATTTACAGCGCACTTCCATTAAAGGGAAATATGGGATCAATTTCGTCTTTAAAATATTTCACATGTTCTCCTCGGCCATTATGCAGAAAAAGCTAGTCTTCCTTAAAAAACATTCTGCCTAAACTTGCTCAGACTAGAAAATCCACGCTGAAAAAGCGCACTAACAATAAAACGCAATCCCAAAAAATCCAAACTGCACCATTGGCCACTTCACTTTCTTCTCTCATTTCTCCTTTTTATACATCGCCGCGTGTATTTGGACATGTCTGCTTTTTTAGTACAGATAGCGTTTTCCTTAACAAAACTGAATATTACATACTTTGCTTTGAATAAACTTTTGAGCTGGTGGACTGTACACTTCAGAAAAATAGCGAGTGTCTCAGAGTACCCCTACCCCACAAATAAGCTTCATTGACGGGGTGTAATTTCATCCGAAGAGTTCTGGAAAATATAAGATCCAAGATCCATTACATTTAATGGATCTTATTTTCCAGAGCCTTAGCCAACCTTAGCCGAAATGAAGGAGCCTTACAGTGGAAAAATATATATTAAAGTGGCACAGGTTACAGCGGTTACGAGATCCGATGAATGGGAAAGAGGAGCGGATCATTAGAATAAATCCATTTATTATTTTGTGATGTGCCTTTGAAACCCGGAATGAATGGGTATTTTTTTGGCTGAAAATGAATGGAACTTTTTGGATGTGGTGTGTGGAGCTACCACATTGTCTACTTTTTGGACATTGTTACACAAACAAAGGAGGTAAAAACAAGAAAATGAGCACCTGACCGGATAATTCTCGGTACAACAAGGGAAAAATCTGGGAAAATGGGATGAGAGTTAGCAGTCAGCTCATATAATCACGGTTTAACTATTCATGAAATCAAGGAACGTAGCCGAGCGCTCTGTTTTCTGCTATTCTTCCTGACAGAGCAGTGCCTCATTGTTTGGAATGTTTTGCATACTTTTTTTTTATTCATCTCTATCAAAGGGGGATAAAAGGTGGATGATGGCTCTTCCGTGTACAGACAAATATCCATTAAGGTGCGCAGAACGAAAATGAAAACAAAATGGGTATGCATATGTATTACTATTACGCCACACCAAATTTAGTTTTTCGACTATTCGACGACTTGAAATAGAGACTCATTAACAGGACTTGATGAATGATTCAAAATTATGCTTTTTGGCTTATCTCTCGCTCTTCTCACTCAAATTTATTCTGTAGAAGGACGGGCCACTCTCCAAACTTTATTTTAATAATAATGCGCTCATCTCTGCTGATTGGTAGAGTCATTCCATTCGCATTCCCTCATTAAATTCCAAAACTGCATTAAACATTAAATGCTCAACTGACGATGCTGTAATTCTCTCAAGAAAATGCTTCTCAGTCTGAAATGAACACCAAAAAACCACGTCCAAATAAAGAGATTGATCTCGATACGAAAACGGATCTTGCCTTTATGTACAGCCATTATGTAAAATACTTCTGGAGAGTTTGAGTACGCCAGTGTCTAGCTAAAATTAATTGTTTCTAAATTAAATGTTCATGTTTTCCTTCTTGACTAAAATACCCTTTTTTCATTAGGAAAAATCATGCTAGGAGGAGACTATCCTCTATACTAATTTATCCTGACAGATTAAGTAAATATGCAGTAAAAAAATATACTTTTGAGAGCACTCAATTTACATTTTTTCCAACTATTACATAATCTTCAGCTATTTGGATATCCCACTAGCGACCAGCTTGGCCCAGTCATAGCCTAATCCCTCTCCACTCATAAATTCCAAAATGTGAGGAATGCTTAACCTAGACTAAAACTCTTTTCTCCCAAACTCTTCTACATATTTAGATCGCAGCTAATCGCATTAATAAATCTTTGACAATGTGTCCACCACTTTATACAAATATTCGGATTTTTATTTCCCTCCATACTATAACACTAACTCGGTCCTGATTTATACCTACCACCTCTACCTCAGTTTTTTTTTCTTGCACGGTACACCGAGTACGAACCAGTTTAAAAAAAATTTTAAATGCAGTAGTAGCCATCAAATGCTCGAAAGGTATAGTGAAGTGAATATATTTTTTTTCTTCCGTCATTCATCAGATCCCATCAACACGATCTATTACGGTCGTTTGGAGCGCGTAAAAATGCAGCATAGCAAGCTGATATAAAAAGAATTATTAGAGGGAGAGAGTGAGCACTCACTTCACACGTTTAACGATTGTCACTGGCCTACCACATACTGTAATTACTACATTCCATGTTCACCCGAAAATTGTTCCTTGTTCCCTGAAACCACTTTATCACAGGATATTGATCCACCTTAATCCAGAAATTCTTCCCGGAGTTGTACTCATAATAGAGTTGTTTAGCTCGTCTTCACGTGCAATTTTAACCCTTTCATTGCTCTATCTACGTTAATCAGTGACTCCCTTGCTTTAAGCACCATTTTTTAGTCGTTAACAATCTCCGAATATTACCGCTGACAATTTTCTTTTCCTCACATAACAGCTCTATTTTCCCTAGTATAGTGAAATGTGATTGTGGCTTGTTTATATTTGTGGAAAAAAAAGTGCCGCAAAGATTTCTTTTTTTATAAACGGCTCAAAAGACTTTCAATGATGCTGCCTCCGTGTGAGAGGACCTCACCGGAGAATTGTTGACGCGCTCAAAGTCTATCTTTTTAAGGAGAAAAAATCAGGTCACAAAGCGATACCAGATTTTTTCAGAGATATAAATAAAAATCGGATTTCCAACTCTGTCTTACATCACTTCCTACTTTACTTATCCTTCCATCAAACAAAAAACACAGGCTCATCCCCTTAAATAACCTGTGAGAGGAAAAAGAATGAAGCCGTCCTCAAACTATTTTCTTTTCCTTTTTGTCTATTGGACTAAGGGAATTAAGCTGATCGTGAGTGTACGTGTCATCTCAGTACATCGTTAGCTGTTGTCGAAATGGAATGGGTTTCCGAGTCTTATTGTCTTAGAGGCTGCAATCGGTTTACCTATAAATAAAAAAAAAGTAAAATAAAAGCTTAAGGATCTTAATCTTATTGAAGAGAGCTGAAGAACCTACCCTATTCATGACAAGAATAGAGAGATCTTGTAGAAGAAAGGAATCGTTTATTTTTATAATGAAAAGTACCAACTTCACTTCCTTCTCTCCTCGCTCCTTGAGAGTTAAGACAGTCATTCTCATATATTACACTCATTATCCATTCGTACATCCATTCTTGAGGAAATGAAAATAAAAATAGATATTATTTTTTGAGGTGGGTAAATAACCCTTTCTTGTTATCCTTTTGCCTTTGTTTCCCACTCGCAAGGATTTAAGCCCATTTTCTCCTCCGTAAATGTTTATTTGACGTGAGACATCTCTGTGCAGAGTACTTTTCCAGGGGTTTTCTTCGAATATCTTCTCTCCTAAAAAAATTAATCGGGAACTGGGGCTCGCTAAATCACACATTTTTCCACTACTCCAATGAACAATAATGGTTAGCAAACTACTCACGATGACGACCACGTCAAAAAAGGACGACGCTGGAGCCTAGCAGAAATATAAAATTTTTTTTAGACATGTAAATCAAAATCAAATTGGAGCTCGGTTCCACATATTTTATTGGTCAGACTTAGGAACCCTTCATGTTTTCTCTTTATAATCTTAAATGGTCCGTCTAAATATATCTTAATAAAAAATGCGAGAGATGATTTGCTCTGCACTACAAACAGCTCATTAAGGCTAAGACACCACCAAATGAGTGCAGACAACCCATGTCAAAATATTTACTTTTTGATGTTTTTATTAAAGAAAAATGAAAACAAAAGGATTCTTTAGCATTTCAATCTCTCCTGAGCTGCCCAGCCACAATAATATACTCCGTTTTGTGGAGCTACTTTAAACACTTTACTCAAGGGGAGAGGAATATTGATTTGGAGATAAGAAAATACTACTCGGGAAACTCCCGTTTTCATCTGAATTAGCATTTTATTTAGAGTGAAGTTTCAGACCTGCCCAGAAATTACCAATTGTCAAAATTCAGGAATTGATTCTTGATTGAATCTGAAGAGTCGCGCCATACACAACTTTTTTCACCTTGTTAGGCGACCAGCCTCCCTTCTGCTGCACCACCACCACCTCCCTAAATTAAATACTCTTTTTTTTTGAAGATTACCTGAATTGCTAAACTGTCCTTAATATTAAATTTTCAAAAAATATAAACAAAATTCTTTTTAGTTAAATACGGTTTTGATTAATGATTGAACACACTCTTACCAACAGAAAATGGACATCAGCAGGATCTTACTTTCCAGGCAGTGAGCTCGGCACGCGGCCTATTAAAAGCTGTCTAGTAAGAAGCTTGATTCCCGTGGGGCTATAATGAGCCTGATAATAAGCATATTATGAACATAAACACATTAAAAACTTAAGTGAAGCTGTGCGCACAATGATGCAAAGATAAAAACAGTTTTTATTGCGTTTTTTTCTCTAGTTCATAGCCGTGTCAGAATAACATGTGCACAGCTAATATCCAGCAATTAAGGTATGCGAGTGTACAGACTTATATCCCATTTAAATATTATTTTTTTTAGTAACAAGCCCCAATAAATCCTGAAACTGGGTATTCAGCAGTAAAAAAAAAGCATCTCCCCACATGTGACGTGTCAGTCAACATGATGTAATTGGATTAGTGATGCACTTTTCAGAGAACATCCACCTTTAAAATAGTGATGTGCACTTGGAGTCGTTACAGGAGGCCCCTCTCGAAGAGAAAACAAAGGACATGATTACTCCACTAAATTGTGGCTTTTAGCTCACGCTGAAACAGTAAAAAGTCTCTCCCCCCAACCACCAACTGCACGGAAGGTTAATTTGGTTAGATGGGTCATCGCGCCGTTTTCATCACTCCATAGCCATCAGAATGCTTCATCCATTCATTCACTTTGTCAATATTTTATAGCTTTTCAAAGCGATCGATGTTTACTCTTGATTACGCTTGCGCAACTCCTTCTTCTTCTTCTTCGAATTTTAATACGACATGACAAGCCAATGCCCAAAAAGTGAATCAGCAACATAACAATAGGAACTCGCCACAAGGGTCATAATAACATTCTTCCCCTGTCATCTTCAACAAATGTACGTAATTACTGTATTATCATGTTGCAACAGCAGCTCACTCTCTACCTGCTCCATTCATCATTGCAGCTCCACTTCATTTTTTCCCCTGATGCATTGATCTATTAAAGTCACATTTGAGTCAGCTTCATTCATAAGCGCTTTATTTCAGGGGAAGAATGCTTCACTAATAATGACTAACTACAATAATACGAGTGGTGAGTGAGTAGTGAAGATTCCCTTTTGTTTCTCTCGTAAACTGTCCAACCAATCTGTCTTCCTCATCAAAGAAGCATTTTGCTGGTGGGTGGATATGGATTGGATATTTTTTTCTTGTAAGAATTCTCCTCACTAATGCGTATTTACTTTTAGAGAATATTTTTTTTTGTTTAGAGAAATGTTAAGATTGCCCACATTAAATGTACTCGTATCGTATGTGTACAAGCATTATTGTTTTAATTTTCTTGGGCTGAGCCCCCATTCACTGACCTTATTGACCTGAACGGCTGGGCAAACGCCCGATCCTCTGATACGTTTGGCACAAGACAAACCGAGTTGCACACCAGGGGTAACGACTCTTTCACTTTTTACAAAACAATAATAAAAAAAGCAGTGCTGCTGTGGCGATATTTATATTTTCTAGCCCTTGGTCAACAACATTATATCCAACTCTGATGTTTAACTTTCAAGAGCGTATTTTTTTCCTATCAGAGTTATTATCATGTCAGTGGAGCATGCTCCTCTTCAGTGAGAAAACAATATTGATTGTGTCATCCAAAAATAGAGAGAGCGCTGTTTGGAAGTCGTCATGGTCGTCATTATTATTGGCAGTTGCGATTAGCCCAGCGGAGTTTGCCAATTCCTCTTAATTGTTTCGTAACTTCCGCCCACAACCATCACACCGGTCAGAGAAAGGGAAACGCACTCCGTTTATGTTTCGTTAGTGCTAATAAAACATTGTTTTTAAAAAATTAATTAGCAGTTGATAAATCCCAAAATAAGATCGAGTAAACACCCACGCACAACTCAAGCAAGTGGGGAATGAAAAAAGGGAAATTGTGACATTCTCCAAGGATATTTAGCTAGAGCCCGGGGAACACTTTGAAAATTCAGTCAGGAAAAGCTGGAATGTGCTAAGCACCCAAAAACACAATAAATTTATGGATAATTGTGTAATTCTAAAAGCAGCGTCCAATTTGTCTACGGGTAGCCCATAAGTCACCTGCTCGTAACCAAGTCAATAATGAATTGGTTGTTGAGGGAGAGCAGAAAACACTGAGGGTTATGCAGAGGAGAGAGTGTAATATTGAGCACAATGATTTTTATTATTATTTGTAGCAGTTAAGAAATGTTTTAGCTCACTTTTTTTCTCGTTTCCATTTCGGAAAAAATGAATGTTGGCATTGCGGGATAAAATATAATAACAGCGGTAAGTCAAGTCATTACATAGTCATAATAATAAATCTTGTGATGATTACGCTTCACCCGTCCAAGGATAGGGGGAAATTATTTGCATTCTCATCATACTCCCTCCACCATGCTCACTTTCCAAACTTTCAAATCAGGTAAGGCACAATTACAAAAGTGCTTATTTGGTCTCGGAGTTAAAGTTGATAGATAGGGAAACGAAATTCTCTGACACTGCACCGTAAAAAGTATTCTTCGGGGGTGAACCTTTTTTTACCTTCCTCTTATCCTGCATGATCATCTCCGACCTGCTCCTCTTTGGGCAGATAAATAAATTTTTGTAACAGTTTCAGATATGATTTGCCATATTATCATCATCCCATATTCATCATAATTCTGTCTTTAAAAAAGAGCGCGTTCCCTGTCCTTCAATTTCCCTTCACGAGTTCACTCGTGAATGCGATGCAGATCAGCGTTGTGATTCGATATCACCGAAAAAAATTTATATATTTCTTGAGTAATGCGCCCTAATCTACAGTCATTTGTTGGCTGTCATGGAGTGAGTGTAATGGATTTTGTGAGTGCCCCAACTCCAAAGACAATTTTGTGGGGCACCACTGCTGGGTGACGTTTTTTTATTTCTTGCACCTTCATCCTCTCAAAACTCCCCCTTCCTCCTTTTTTTTTAAAAAAAAATATATTCTTCTGCTCTGGTATAAATCAATTACGGGAACACAATGGAAGAAAGAATCTGCTCTCTTTGACACCGATTTCTCCTTCCATTTATCACAGCAAGTGTGAGGTGGTCTCTAAGAAAATATGCCCTGCTCCAAAGCACTTCTATATTGTACCTTCGACTTGCCAAGGGAATATAATATTTTTTTCGAGCCCATTGGGTGTATTATTACTCCTATTATTACTCTTTTGTGAGTGGCTAATGGGACGCGTCACGGGTCGCATGAATGCGTACATCACTCATTTCCCTTTTTGGACTGTTTCCATATGAAAATCATTAACGCGCTGTGTTGAGTAATCGCACACTTACTTTTTAAATTCCACTTCTGGATGCCCTTAACGAAAGAGAAAATGAAGCGTTAAATAGTAACGAATATTGACTCTAACGCATCTTCAGCGCATTTTCCTCCCCAGATAGAAATTTCAAAATGCGGGGGCTGAAAATCTTTTTTTTCGAGAGCTCAGCCATTGACTGCGAATAATGTGTTGAATCAGCCGAGCAACGTAGTTATTAGGAGAGGGTGCCCCGTTATTACTCAACTAACATTATCGGGGTGACTTATGCTCAAGCGTGCGCTGAGATTTATACACGCCGTCCTCATACTAATCATTATTAGGTGGATGATGGAGTGACCAAAAATACATCTTTGACGTGTCTCTTCCACACACTCTGCTACTCGCCGCATTTTTTTATTCTCTTTAGGAAACCCACCATTTTATTATTTATCGAGAGAGACAATGACGCTCCGCACCGCTCTTCCCTACTAATCTAATCTTAATAATACAGACGGCCATTTACGAAATCGCTCATTGAAAAGTTTTCCCAAAAAACAGTGTCCATATCAGAAAAGCGCCGTGGCTCCCTTTGTGGAAGGACAACCTAAAACTTATTTACGCTTAGCTACAATAATAAGAATCATTAGTCCACTACCAAAAATAAGCGTTCTCGAAAAAAGATTGCTGTATTGTGCTACTAAAAGAAGTGTAGTAATGAATGGGATGAGGCATATATAATTAGCTTGCCTCAGGTAAAAGTGTGTCATTCATTTTTACACAGGTACACCTTAACATAAGTTACAAGAAAAAATAAATTCCTTTTGCCGCAACAGTAAATTGACTTATTTCATGGTTTACACTTTTTCTAATATTTTTATATATTTTCTCTTTGAAATAAATTTTTGTGGTTGGTAAAAGGATTTTTATTTTTGTGGCTAGAGTAAAAGGTCATTTTGCGGCTTTATAGTCAACAAGGCATGCATAAACATGCGTGCTATCGTGTCAACGACTATATAAAGTGCGGTTTTTCCTTTGATAGTGACGCGGTAGCCCGCCGCGTCTCAATAACTTCATTATTCAAGCGTAGGCTCCACGAAATGAGATGAGTCTCGGTGAAAAAAGACATTTTATTGTCGTTTTCTCTGGTTGTCCCTCCAGCCAAGGAAATGCATTAGGGCAACAGTAAAAACAGAAAAAGTTCTTTTTTTTATATCAGTTTGCATAATGAACCTGCCCGTTTTTTTTATTGTACGCTTTTTCTTCTCTCCACTGCGCTTATGGCACTGCAAGCTGACATAAAAACTCCATTAATTTATTAAGACTGAAGGAATCCACCCTCTGTTAAGAAATGTTTTTTTTATAGGAACCGGTAATTCACCTTCCAGTTTTGTTCATTCATTGTCCTCCTTTTATCTCCCTTTTCATTATAGTCCAGCCAGGAATTCATTCACCAAAGAGAAGAAAGAGTATGTGAGAGCTCCGACGGATATAATAATATTTTGGACAAAGTGCAGTACCTGATCGGAGTGTAATTTTCCCTTATGTGGAAATATTTATATATTTTTAGTGGAAAGTGATAGTAAAATGCCGTCTTTCTCGTCCCGTATCGTAAAGCAAACACCGAAACAAGCTTGGAGAATCTTGCGATAACGTCTCCAACAACTAATTTGAGAGGAACAAATCAAATCTTATCATATCGCACACTACCCTGCCAAGACACACGGGCGACTGGGGGCTATTAAAAACACAGATTAGCTCTTACACTCACCCTTCGAAGGATAGGGGAAGCGGGAGATGATCTATTAGTAACGTTGACTATTCCTCTTTTGGAACAAAAGCGCTTGTGGGAGAGACAGGATCAAGGAGCATCTTTCCTTACCCTGGGCAAACGATAACCAAAGAAAGAGTTCCAGCTTCAGAGATAAACAGCGTCTCAACTCAAAGCCAGCTCTAAAATAAAAAGTCATTTTCCCTCTCCATTTATTTCAAAGGACTTTGCATAGTTTCTTAGTCTTTAGGAAAAAATGAAAAAATGCAGTCTTCACTTATCGCTTTACACTGCTCTGACTCCACAGCGATAAAAATCGCATTCGAGATCTGAAGCGGTTCTGAAATTTCCCAATTTAAACTGAAATGAATTGCAAGAGAGGAGCACCATAAAAAAAGAGAAAAGAGGATTGAACTTCCTAAATAATTTTTTTTTCAAAGAAATTGCTACATGACACAGCTTTAAAAAAGAGTTTTTATGTGAGAGCCCCTAAAATAACTTGTAGCTGTACATTTATTTTTAAGCTATTCATTATTGTAATGTATTCTAATGCCACAGAAATTCATTTACTCAAAGAAAAGGGGTTTTTTATAATGCAGACATTGCAGAAGTATCTCATCAACTCGCATCCGCTGTTGAAATAACCACACCTTTGTGTACGATGTGAAGCTATCCGCTCTGTACTCTAGCTCCCATTTCCGCCGCTCAAGAAGCCAACTCTGGCAAAGTTCGTCGTCCGTAACCAAAAATTGTTATTTTATGCTGTCACCTGCCTCCTAGATTCCTACCAAAGTGTCATCCTGAGAAGGGTAACAATACAGCGAGAGTGCAGAAGGGATCACTCCAACACGATCAAGTTCATGGCAAAAAAAGATTGTTTGATGATAATCCTTTTTTAAAGCATCTTTTAAAAATCTGTACCGAAAAATAAATCGTTTTTTATTCTTTTTTCGCGTTTTATACAAAAAAATTGTTTTTTAAAAATTTATTATTAAGAGATGCCGTGGGCGGTTCCAATATTGAGAAGATTCCCTCCAAAGAGGATATTGACGGGTTGTCACGTATTACGAAATGTAAAAGCGTTCGCGAAAAGGCTGTGAGAGAAGAATATAAATTATTGCATTTTGAATTAATGGCTGAATATATATTTAAAAAAAAATTTGTTGAGAGAGTCCCTCTTCTGCACTTAACTGTTGTTGGTCATGCAATCCAACACGCAATTACGTAGCAATCGAGCACCTTATTGGAACACTTAGCGCATAGATAGCTATTGAAGATGAGCACACAAGCTGCCATCCAAGGTAACTCGTATCATTAATCATCTCTCTCTGTCTGTGTGAACGTACACGATTCAACAATTTCACAAGGTACAAAAAGGACAAGTGAGTTTTGAGTTATCTTCTCTGCAGCCTTGCGATTCCCTTAGCGACTCTGCTTTAGTTTGTGCTCCTTCTCAATTCGGGCTAGATACCAAATTCAGAGGAAATAGAAGTCCAAACTTAAATATTTAAATTTTGCTCTTGCTCTCTTCTCCCAGAAAAGCGTCCGTAAATTGGAAGTTCGTAACGAAATAATTGGAATTTACTGTTCTGTAAAAAACGATCCACTCCATTTATTACAACTGTCCTCTGTAATAATTTCGTTGGCGCGAGATTTACGGCCACTCTTATCCGCTCACATTGAATGCAAATTACTCCCTAAAACAAATGAATTGCAGTAATCCCAGCTGAGAGAATGAATTTAGAGAGTGAGGAGGGAAAGTGAAAAAAAAACTAAGCAATTCTAAATTCTTATTCAGCAGCTTTATTACACGGAAGCAAACTCGAGTGTAGTAATTACACACCTAAACAGTTTCTTTAATACAGATATTTGGGAGAATGCAATAACAATAACTTTCACAAATGGCTTCCTCGCTTCTTCTAATTTAGATGGGACACCGTTTCCGTCGAGGGTGGAAGGGAAGAGGCTCGAGGTCCGTTTTAATTGGTGCTGCTAAGAATATTTATGAATATTACATGCTGTCGGTTGGCTGACTGCTTAATAATGAATTTAAACGGTTTCTTGTGTAACAGTAGCAATTACATTTTACTGGGGCGCTGTAAACTCCCGACGCTTTTTTTTCCGCTGTAGGACCAGTTCCGGAGAACTCTGTAAGGGACTTTTTTAGTGTACCAAAAAGTACCAAACGAGGAGCTAAAATGACATTCCGAAAGGATAAATCATTTACTTTTGGTGGCAATGAATATCAACTTTTAATTCTTTATGGAGGAGCGCACTCCGTTTCCAGAGAAAATTGTAAAGCTGAGAGTGTTTACGATCCTTTTTCTCAGGAGCTGATCAAAACTGACGGAACCTTTTAAGTTTGGGCTCGTTGCAAAAGAAATTAAAGTCTTGTGAGAGAGCCTCCGCCGCTGTAATAGCTAGGGTGTCGGCAAACCAGAAGTACTCCTTAAAAGATGTATTTACAAAGCAGTTCACTCCATAAAAATGGGAGCAGGCACTGAGCAAAGGACGCACAATAAAGGCAGAATGGGGCGACTTGAAACAACTTTCGAAAAAATACAGCATCATTCCTGTAAGCCCTTGAACGTTTAAATTAATCTGGTCCTATACTAAAAAATAAATTATAATTAGATAGGGGCGAGAGAAATGCTCCTCGTCGTTTAATAAAAAATAAATTCGATATATTCGGCATATTTAAAAAAAATATTCTGTTCTGAGGCTAACGCTGCCCTAATTTTTACCCTGAAAAGGCACCATAAAAAATTATGAGCAATATTTTATTAGCTTTTGCCCTCTAATCCACAGAAGCTCCATTCCAGCAATTAAAGAGGAATCGCCCTCCTTATCAAAAAATTTTTCTCCAGCACAAACAAAAACTGCTACCGTTTAAAGCTGCTGACATTCGTGTATTCTTGTCACTAGATAAGATAGCCTCACTAAAACAAGAGTCATTTACTGCGCTCTTCTCTAGCTCCATCGATTATTGACGGATTTTCAGGTAGGTATCAGAAATCAGAGGCTGTTATCGATCAGCAGCAACACCTAAAACAATTTTTTTTCAGATAAGAGGAATGATGAGAGAACAAGAGAATGACTACCGTTTAACCTTGTGCGCTTGGCTATACAAAAATACAAGTATGGCAGGAGTCCATAGAAGGGAAGTACTTAACAAGACTTCCGAATTACGAGAGCTGCGTAGATGGAACGAGCATAGATTATAAAGCTGATATATATTTTTTTCCGAGGATTGAGCTGGAACAGAGACATTGTGGAAAAAAGGACATCTCAAGAGAATATTTAAAAGTATGCTAAACTTACAACATTTTTCCAAGGAAATTGCGGTTTAAACGCCTTTAAAAAAATGATTATAAGAGGAGGAGAGGATAAAGAGTTTGGATAGTGGGTCGAGATAGCAATTCAATGCAAACTGCTAATACTGGTGAGTTGTAAATGAAAAGTGGAGTAATGACAAAATAAGCGACTCATTACGAAAGGGTGGTGCATACATGTAAAAAGGCGCTGTCTTGTGTCCATTTCTGAATGGAGGAAACAAAAAAACTTACAATGGAGCTGCATTCCCATTCCCACTCTAGATGAGCATGTACCATTGTTTGGGCAGCTCTGCTAAAGTGTGTTTTTTGGAACCCGTTTAAAAAAATCAGAAACACTTCGCAGGATTTCCATTCAACAAGTGATGAATTTAAAAAGACAATGGAAAATGTGGGACTGGAATAGATATATTTTTTTATAAATTGATTTGGTCTAGTAGTAGCAGCGTGGAACAAATACAAATTCTACTTTTTTGGCTCATTTTCCGATCCAGAGTTCATTTGAGATCCAATTTTGGATAAGGAATGGAAAAGTGCTCAGGAATACTTTTTTTTCCGAGACTGACGCGAGTCGAGACTGATGCGAGATGATATATTTAAGAAAAATTCTGTTAAATGTGCGATGGCTATATTCCAAAAAATATATATACGAAAAATGGCCTTCCCTACTGGCTGTGAGTTTAAGTGCCGCCGCCCTTTTAAATAAGATTCACACTTTACAAGATTTCGGCCTCGTGTCGCGTAACACCGGTTTTCAATCTTATCCTAGATTAGTTTCCATGTTTAACATCGGCTACTGTGCTTTTCCGTATCTCCCTTCTTAGTACTAATCAGTTGGGCTTATTCCAATACTGATGAAGGATTTATAAATCCAGCGCATTCTTTTCCGCACAGAAAACAACATTTATTTTTTTATCATCTTCATTGCTCATTCATACCGAAGAACTATTCTAGGTGGAGACTTGTACTAAAATAGTGGACATTTACTCGAATAACATTTTTCCTTTCCTCATAATTCGGTATAAACTAACTTCAACTCTCCATTGCTATTGCTCAGCAAACAATATCCGAAGTGAATTCAGCCATTTATTTAGAATATTTTTTTTCGAGATGTGCCAAACGGAGCTTGCATAGACGAGATGACAGAAATTTTTTTAGTCGTTTCAAAGACCCGCTGTCATTTCAGCGTCGTGATCATGACGACGCTCAACTATCGCCTATCTTGTATGCACTCTGTGCATTTATTTCAGCAGCTTTTTTATAAAGCCCATTTCTATTTCACGTTAATCGTGAGTGCTGGTTTAAAGAGCTGGTAATGATGCTCCGTGCACGCACACATCAACATCTCTCTACATGATTACCATCCAAAAGAGCGAGTCAACCAATGCATACCTCCGACGGATGCAAAATCCACCTCGTCTTTTGTTTTTATAGGAAATTCACTCTTTTAATAGTCTCTGATTGCTCCGCCTCTGAGAATTGTGAAAATGCACTAAGGCCTAAGTACTAATTGTGTGCAAAGCTTGCTCACGTTATTGCAAAACACAACCGGAGAGAATATATTTTTTTATTTTTTTATAAGGAGCTTTGTACTAGGCTTCCCACCTTATCTTCTGAATTTTGATGGGATTTGCTACCGTTGCTGCTGTTCTTTCATAACAAGCTGAGTCGTTCGGTGAGCGTGTGGACTTTTTAAATACAAAATACTCTTTATTTTTGATGACTGGTGGCAAGTGGCATGCTGAAAAATGAGGAAAATGAGCATTTTGCCACTACTAAACTGCGATTACAAGAGACTTTTCGTGAAACTGGTTGTTATCCGAACATGCATATAATATAAGCAGCAAGCTCGAATTGAATTATCAACTTTTTGGCTGTAATGTTTGCGAGTGAACGGTGCCTATTTGTGCGTTTTTCTTCTGACAAAAAAAAGTTACAACTGCTGCAGGGTTAACGATCCATTACTTCGTTTTTGAGCTTTTCCTTCACTCTATGCGTATTTTTTCTCTAATAATTTCCTGCCTTTCAACTCCTCCATTTAACTGTTGCGAAGGGCGGAAGTGAGACAAACAAAATTAGCTACGGTTTTCCTCCTTGTTTAAACTTAGCAGTGACAGTACAAGCCAAAAGTGCCAACTTTTAAGCTACTAGTTAAACTCTCCCTCTACTCAGCTTATGCACAGCCCGCTCTAGAAACAAAGTTTCTCTTTTTTTTAGTAATTTAACGACACTTCCCAAAAAAAAATTATTCTTAAATGTTGCCTGTTCTTTTTTTGCCAACGAGTTTTTTCACAGATTTATCATTTTGCACTGTAATACCGAATTTTCCTTTGCGTTCACCAGAAGCTAGATACTGCCACTGATAGAATTTAAATTAGTGAGGTTTAATCTCCCGACACTCTTTA
>JAHZND010002919.1:0-10852 GCA_027744115.1 Acrocyrtus sp. NNG-2020 | reverse complement strand
ATTTAGTTTTAACTGCATTTACTTTACCAGAAATTTTGCACGTTTACGTAGCTGATAGCGTGCATTTGTAAAATAGGCAACAGCAATTTTATAGTGTTGAATGGATACGTTTATGGAAATTGGGCATTATTTGCAGTTAACTCAAGTCGTTTACAGGTGAGCTAGCTGAAGGTGAGCTGTACATAATTTTAATATCTCGTGGTAAGGTAAAGGTAAAAAAAACTTTAGCTCGATTGTAGCATCATATATCATCCACCTTGCCTAATCTCACTTACCCTAACTTTGTAAATTATATACAATAGTATACCTAATTTACAGTGTGATAAGGAAATAGGAGTTTACCTATATTTTTCCTTGTACAGCGCACGCATATAGAAGATGTAAGGAAAGTGAGTGGCGTTAATAAGATTCTGGATATGAGCTACTTCTTTGCTATATACCTAGGTAAAGAAATCTTCCTTGTAGTAATTAATGTTTGTACCTAGCACATTTAAAATCGCGCTAATTCCTTTGCTTTTCCTGGGCGGATACAGTGCAACGTTATTTCACGCTAAAATTCGACGCTTATAATTTTTAAATGCTTTATGGATTGAAGAAATTTAGAGATGGTTATGAAATAAATACATACACATATCTGTATATGAATTGGAAAAAATATAGCTCATTGGAAAAGTTTCATATAAGCTTCCCTTTCGTAAACCTTCTTGCTCCAGCCTGAATGAATAGCCTTTCAACTTGATCTAGGTAGGTTATGTAATAATGGAATGTATTTAGTAATGGAACGTGATGCGCAAGTACATAGGTATTTGATATTATTATTATGAGCAAGTTTTCTGACGATGAGTGAGGTGCTTTACTTACTGTTACTACAGTTAGTGTTTTGCTTAGATTGCAATGCAAGTTGTCCACGCAGGATGAGACACGTAATATTAGATAAGAAATAGCATCGACCTGATAGGGCAAAACCTCAAGTTCACAGTTCAACTTAAAATTTTGTCCAAGCAAAGAAAACTTAAAAATTGACTATGCATATTATGCACCATTGACCATTGGTACAATAATTAAATGGTGCATAATGAACAATCATGCAAGCTAAGTGCAAATAAAAACTATGCATTTTTGCTGCATTGCAATAACTCATTGTAAATAGTAGGCATATACGCTCTGTAATTGAGATGAATGAACGCAGATTGGAGATATCTAACTATGCATGTATAAGCAACAGAATTTCATTTTGTTCCTTCTGGAATAAATGAATCATGATTTTATGCTGCTTTGTGCACTTTGATCGGATGCCACTTACTTTTCACGTTTCACGTATAGCTACAAATATTTTTTATTATGCTGCTTCATGTTATCTTATAAACACAAAGTATCAAGTTCAAATGACAGCGTTGAGATAACTCGCTTGAAATGATGAAGTTGTAATTTTAAATAAATCGTCATATGAAAACATATAGTAACTGTAACAACAACATGACAATTTCTGGTCAGTGNGCGTTGAGATAACTCGCTTGAAATGATGAAGTTGTAATTTTAAATAAATCGTCATATGAAAACATATAGTAACTGTAACAACAACATAACAATTTCTGGTCAGTGACTTTTACCGTAAAATAGAAGTAAATATTAAAATGGTTTTGTTCTTTGGGCTTGCAACCAGACAAACGTACAATCCTTGCAATGAAAAACGCATTTCAACATTTTAAAACAATGGTTAGAAATGATCGATTAAATTAAAGCTCAACAATTCACATACAAAACTGGCAGACAAGTATTTCAGTTTGGAAAATTTTCCGTTCTTTAAGAAACGCCAATTATTGTAGAAAGCAGGTCGGTGACAGGACCCGAACAGTCATTTAGCTCATTTGTGTTAGCTAAGCTGTCATGTTGCGTAGGTTTCTGTTTACTTCTAGGAATGCTCCACGTGTCAAATAACGTTCCCAGAATGAGATGAGCCTTTAGCATCCGAGATCAAACATCAAATGAAGATGTAGCCGGTAGCGGATTTGTTCGTTACAAGAGCATTGACTTGGTGTTGATAAGGATAACCAACGAACGGGCGACTGGAATTATGGCCAGCGCAAACAATCGCCACTTGTATTAATAGGTACTTTGCATTTGTTAACGGCAGCCTCCTGACCAGCTTCCCTTTCTTATCAAGTACAGATAAATGCTAAGGTTTGCGAAAAGTAAGAACTTTCTCCTGTATTGATTTCATTCCATTTTTTACTTCTAGGAATGCTCCACGTGTCAAATAACGTTCCCAGAATGAGATGAGCCTTTAGCATCCGAGATCAAACATCAAATGAAGATGTAGCCGGTAGCGGATTTGTTCGGTACAAGAGCATTGACTTGGTGTTGATAAGCATTGGATAACCAACGAATGGGTGACTGGAATTATGGCCAGCGCAAACAATCGCCACTTATTAAGTACTTTGCATTTGTTAACGGCAGCCTCCTGACCAGCTTCCCTTTCTTATCAAGTACAGATAAATGCTAAGGTTTGCGAAATGTAAGAACTCCCTCCTGGATTGATTTCATTCCGTTCACCTCCTGGCACATAAGCACCTCCATCCATGCCAGATCCACGAGCCATCTAATGAACCTGGAAAATATAATTTCTAAAAATTATTACCTCCAAAAAGATTGCAGTTACTCGTCCCACAATCATTTTAAGGGGAAGCGGAAACGTATTTGTGAAAAAAGAGGACGCACAGGGTTCCACAAATGCTTCCAACAATAAATCCCGCCACCCATCGCCGCCAAAACGAATGAAGGAAGCTATACTATGTCTTAGGCGAATTATGTTGTGTGCTTTGACATTTGCCTAATTAACTAAATGCCACTCTCTAATTATATAAACACGAGCATTCGGTCAGTACACAGTTTACTACGCCCAGTCCAGTCATCGTTTTAAATTGCGTAGTGTATGAAAAATCACTCGACGACAAAGTTGACACTCAACTTGCAGTGACCATAGAACATAGAACCAAAAACAGAACTGTCGTGGAATACACTAGCAAACATAATGAAGCAGAGATAATAACTAAGTCCCAATTTGCAGATTGAAATACTATGTTCGATGCAAACTCTAGCTTTCTGTTTCTCCACATGCAACTACCTACATAATGTACCGAAATGCCATCACGCGCCTCTAAAGCAATTCCTCTTGTAAGATGTCATTTTTTTCACCGGGCCTTTCCTTGAAATTTCTTGAGGTGTCATTCCCTTGGCTGTTATGGCTGCTGGATAGGGTTTAATTCATTTCTTCTGGTCGATATTTTGGGGGATGCAATTAAGGTGTACACAGTGCACAGTACATATAAAGAAGTTTCGGAAGCTTTGGAAATCCTCGGGACTCTAGAGACGCTACTTAATCCTCCTTTCCAAGGTCATCCTTTGTCTCCAGTAGTAGATCAGCATAAACGGTAAAAATACAGTACAAAGCAGCAGAGAGCATACAGCCCATCCAGGATGGACAGGGGGATCCACGTATCCAGAGTAGGTACAGGTACTCCTTTTCGCACTTCTCTTTTTGTGCAATCAATATCTATTACATACCATACTCGCCTAAGTAAAAGGCGCAATAAAGAAGTCTCACATTTTTCGTCACCTGTTTTTGTTTTGGTTGTGCAATTTGGTCATTGCCAAAACTTGTCATGTTGCTACTAGCAGTCATTAGGTAAGTAGGCAGTGACAGCAAGCAGTGTTGTGTCCAGTGTCAATCTTCAATCGCTATAAGAAGTTACTCTCGGAATTGTCAGTTTTCTATACAGCATTGTGATTTTGCAAAGCACTTTTAAACTATCATATTATTTAAATGAAATTCTAGTCTAAGTTGTAAGTGATAATTCAAGCGATTGCACTAATTTGTGCTCGGATTCGAGGTATTGTCGTTTCCCTGGGGATATAAAGTTGACGTGGATTTTTTTTAGGTTAGACGCTTAAAGGTACTACTGTTAATCTGATTAATCTAGTTTGTACTGAAGAGATTAAATTATTGGCAGATTTACAAAATGTGAAATTGTACGTCGTGGATTCTACTGTATACTAAGCCGCGGATGAATGGAACGAAGATTAGAACACATAATTTAATTATGTATTATAATCTCCGTTAATTATTATAATTTTGTAAATTTACATTCAACGTTTGCAAAACGCACTCTGATTGTTTGTTCGACGTATAAACTGCATAACGCGGCGTACTGCTTATTGCATTGCAACTTGAATCGTTAAATTACTTGAATTTAAATATTTTTTTAAATACGACATTTTTTGTTTCTTGTTTTTACAGCTCAGAGAAATTCGACAACGTACTCAAAGTGGTGGGCATCCTTGAAAGCGGAAGTCAGGAGTAGAAAGACCAGTGCAGTGTAGGTAATAGTTAATAGACTTGTAAATCTTGTAATAGAAAATACTACTGACTGCTAGTTGGTAGCAAGAATGATAATAGAGCATGATTTAAATCGGAAATAACTGTTTCTTTAGAGGTGCTACAAGTGCATATTTTTGACTGGTAACGTGGTAACGCATCGTTCGGAGGAATTAAAAAATGGACAGTGCTGGTGAGGAATCCAGCCAAGACAGCGATGGTCCTGGTGGAAATGTCAGATGCGCGACCCTCCACTCCAGAAGAAGAACAGGGGGCAGAGGAACAGATTGCGGAGATGGATATAGGCCAACAGAACCCATTATCACTTCCTCCAGTAAGCAAAATAGCAAAATAATAAAATAAATACAGTTGTATGGTGAAAATAGTTTATTCTGTGGCATACAACCATTGGCTTAAATGAGAAACTGAGAAGTATTTTTTTGCATTACGTATAGTAATAAAAGTATTAAATCCATTTTTTAGGTAATTGCAAACATTCTTCAATATCTTGGAACACCCATGGTAACAGCGTGCAGAACAATCAGCAAAGACTGGAATAGAGCTTGTACCCTCGTTCTTGGTCGCCGTAAGATTATCACGATTAACTCAATTGCTGACGTGACAAGGTATTGCCAGGCATTTTCTACTTCAATGGATGGAATATCACTGAGAGCGACATCAATTTACTTTGACCACAACATTTTCAAGGAGGCAGTTCGACGGATGCGGGATGGGCGAGGAGGTGTTGCATATCTTACAACAGTCCTCCACGACCTTGCTCGAATTGCAGGACCGCAACTGAAGAAGTTTAAGACTCGGCTTGTGATTATGGGCAACTGGACCCCATCAGCGTCTTCTGAAATTTATTTCCTTCTCTCCCAGCTTGTATTCACGCACTTCACAAAAATCCAAGACATGGAGCTGAATATTTTTGCTAAAGCAAATGGAAACAATGTAATTCCAGAGGCATGTAAAGAGTATTCGGAGACTACTATCAAAGATTTGCCAAATCTCAAAAACCTTATCATTAATAGTATGGGATGTCTGAGTATAAGGGAAGGGTTTCAAATTGAATTAAAGTCTCTCATCGAATTCAGCAAGCGTGTTCTGCAAAGCTCTATCAATCTGAAATCGTTCCAATGGGGAATGGGCAGGCTTTTGGACAAGGATGAAGTATTAGGCCAGCTTTCTGCAATATCACCACAACTGGAAGCGTTTGAATTTACTGGGAGGCTGTCAACTTTGCATATGGAAGTTTTGACGGAACACAGATTTCCAAATTTGAAATCCATAACTGCTTGCATTAGTTGGACTGAGCAGAATGACAGAGTGGTTCAACGATTTTTAACCCATTTCGCTTCGGTGATAACAGCACTGAGTTTGGATGTGGAGGTTTCTTCCAACGAAAGAATTCAAAATTGGGCAGCTGCGTACAATGATTCTCCGCCAGTACTATCGCGTGTCTTTCCACCACCGGAAGTTTCAATGCCACTGCTCGAGACGCTCGTATTGGCTAAATTTAAAGGAATTTTTCTTTGGGAGAATGTTCCAAATGTGAAGGAGCTCCACTTTAAGGATGTAGCCATTCACCCTGTGAATCTAAAGCCATCTACAGTTCCTCCAGATTGGGTCCTAAAACATTTTGAATATTCTCAAATCACAAATGACCAGTTGAGTCGAGTCTATTTGACGGTGGAATCTCCAGAAATTCCAATTTGGTTCTCCTCCCTCCATCGGCTGTCCATTACAGTACCTATAACTGATCTCAAAAGCTACATGCCACAAATATTTCGCCGCTGTCATCAACTAAAAGCTTTGGCGGTGACCTCATTTGGTGAAAACGGTACTGACTGTGGGGACTACATCTCAGGAATGTCCAATGCCACCATGCAAACATTAAAGGAGGCTTGCCCTGACGTGACATGGCGTAGTCAAGCTTGCGAAGATTCTGACATGATGCCCAGACATGTCCTTTTAAAGATGATTGCATTCTCAAGGACCGTACAGCGCTCCATCGCAAATATTGGACACCTTTCAGGTAGCTATGTCATAAATTAGCTTCCAGTAGTTAGCGATACATTTTCAAGGATTTTCTGGAGATGGTAAAAGTTTACTTCCTTAAATACCTATACATGGACACGATATTTTATCCCGTATTTTAGAGTTGCAAGAGTTGGACTTATCCGGAAAATTTTCAGATGATGCTGTACTCTTTGGAGTTGTACTGTGTACCAAAATTCAGAAACTGCGCTTGAAGTCTCCGGTAAATAACTATTCTCAAAATAATATTCATAAAAAGCAGTAAAATTTTTGTATTATTTTTATTTAACGCTAAAATAACATTGTCCTTTTACTTTTTTGGACGAAACAGAAATTAACCGACAATGCAGAACAAATCGCAAAGTGTGCGCTCCAGGACTTGCAAGATATTTGTGTTATCCAGTCCTAATGTCATCCCACTTATGTTCACCCTCTCGTTTATCAAGGTACCATACCGCATCAGTAATTTTTTTTATCAATTTCTTTTGCATGACTGACAATGAGTGTTTCCAAGCACAAAAAATGCAGTAGTACAGGTATAATTTGTAGTTAATTACAAAAACTTTATATTTATATAAATGTATATTTATATCAATTTCTTTTGCATGACTGACAATGAGTGTTTCCAAGCACAAAAAATGCAGTAGTACAGGTATAATTTGTAGTTAATTACAAAAACTTTATATTTATATAAATGTACTTATAATTTAAATGTCTAAATCAAAAATGCTAAGCATTTAATAAAAAATGTTTGCAAAATATTATATACATGTGCAAATGTTTTGTCTTCGAGTTGTCATGACATCCAAAGAAAATTAATCACTTCTCTTTTCTCTTTTAACATTATTATGATATCTCTACTGTGAGAAAAGCAAGCAATTAATACAGGAAATCATATCGTGATATGTGGAAAAAAAACTACGGGCACATTCAAAGTAGGCATTTTTTAAAATTAAATAATACCTTTGAAAAATAGCAGTGATAATCGTAGTTATAGTTAGTTGTATTTCTGGAATTGTTTGTTAGCTTAGACTATCAAAATAAACGTAGAAGAAACCAAAAATCAAGAATAACTTTTTGCCAAAGCTTATTTTTGCTGCTGCTGCATTTTCAATTTCTTCAACATTTTCATTCTCCTTTCTGTCCTATGGCCAGCATCACTTTTTCTAATTATTATTCCACGCAGTAATATGTTCCCACAGGAATACTGGGATGGCAACTAGTCCCAGCCCAATCGCAATTAGAAAGAAGGACCCACTCAGGTGCTCCATTGTTAATGCATCATCACTAATTTCGTCATCATAACTTACTTCCGTTCTATTTGTACTCCTCTCCCATTTCTTTCTCTCTGCTAGCACAAACTCTTGATCAAACTTTTTCCACTTTGGAAACAATCCCGTGTCCCACGAAGTAAAAATTAGTTTATCAATCCTGCTTTTAAAAATCGCTCGTTTTTTCATCATCCAAGCCCCCATCATGAAGTATGCTCCTCCCTGACTCTTTACCAGCGGAGCGTAGCCATGCCTATCCGTCAAGTTCTTTTGTGCCACATAGTCCACAATATTTTCCCAAGATATGCACGCCGCTTTAGGTCTCCTTATGACATCTTGTAAACATTTTGAATCCGAGTATTCTGTTTCCATCCTTTGCACAATTTTTATAAATGTGTTGCTCGTGCTTCCTCTCAGTAGTAGATTTAAAGCTCCAGTATACTGCAGAATCACAGTATAATCCGATCTCTCCAACTCCTCGTAAGTGTTTGGTGGCTTGATAATATTCGGAAATGCCAGGAAGGAAACCAGCTTCGATTTATATGCAGTCGTCACAATAACGCAAAACAGTAGCCAAAATACGCAAAGGAGCTTGACCCAGGATGGGACATCCTCCGCAAACACGTAGTCATGCCCTTGTTCCACCAGCGCTTTCAAAATAAAGTCAATGGCGGAGCGAACGAAACCTTTTCTAAAAATTTGACTTTCTCTATCTTTCTTATCGGACCATTTCCTCGATAAGATGTTCATCCCTGCATAGCCTGAAACCATAACTCCAAAGGATACAACTACTAATCCCCAGGAGTCGCCTGTCAGAGGTCTGTAAATGGCCTTCCATGTGAAGTACGGCACCGGCTTTCCTGTCGTAAATATTACAAATTCGTACGTCAATGGAAAGCTGAATCCAACAATGACCCATCGTGTAAATGACTGTGCTACTGTGTTCGATAATTCAGCTCTGCCATACAGCACATCTCCAACAGATCCATGATAACTTCCGTTTCCGGTCGGTCCACCGCTATCACTCACGTAAAAGTATCCAGCCGTAAAATTGACTTTTTCTTCGAGTGCGCTGATCATTGCTACTGAAGTGCCCCTCTTCCCCACCCACTTCCCATTTACCAGCTTTACTTCATGTACCCACGTTACATACTCTGGATTGCTTATTCTGAGAACAGTCCCCTGAAAATCCTTGGTCATGTCAGGGTAAAAATTTGCTCGGCTATAATTTCCAGGTAAAATATTATAAACGCCGGTGTTTCCGTAATTGCAATATGGACAGCTTCCCATGACAGAAATACCCTCTTGGTTCCTGATCACTCCAACTTTATTCTTAATCTCTCGAGCAATCAAAGGATCAGAAAGGATTTCGATTGAATCCACTAGAAGGATGAAGTAGTCATCGTCCTTTCCAACTGCGTCGCTAATTTCCCATGCAATTTTTGAAATTAATTCTTCTAGAGAATATTCTCGTGAGCCCTGAGAAACTAAAAGGGTAGCTATTGCACACCCGTCCCTATGCTGATGAAAATCAATGAATTTTCCACGTTTCCCGAAAATATTCGAAAAATTATATCCGGATGCATTCCAAATGAAATAGTTTATAGGATATGACGAATTAGTATTTAACTCACTCAAAATCTGAGTCAGTAAACTTGTCGATGTTGCATTATCTAGAACAAAAAATCCTGAGCATTCGTGGAAATCGGAGGAACGAAAAATGGTAGATAAAATATGCCCAACTTTTTCATCTGATATTAAGGTGCTGGCACCACTCACCATTTTAAGCAGAATTACCAGAACCACATCTACGACAACACATTTAAGTCTCATGTTTACTGTGTCTATTGTTCCTAGGAAAAATCAAAATGCTTTAGAATTTCAGGAGTATGTTGATAAGAAAGCGATGAGAAAGCGAAATGAACTAGTAACTAAAATTAGGATTTTGCTAGTGACCGCCTGAAATGGCATTATCTCTCCATTTAATTTTATTTCCAAACATTAATTTTAGGTTTTCAGATTGGTATCAATACCGTCACCGATATGTTGACTTTGTGCAAGAAATGACACTTCCCAAACATCACAGAGATGTTTGCTCGTCGAAGCAGACAAACTTTTCGCAACAGAATGCAAATTTGACTCCATTGTGTTGCATTTTCTCTTTGAATGCAAATAAAGTAAAGAAAGCACTTGATCGTTTTATTTATCCATTAAATTTTTATCAACTCAATTCAAACGTGATATGACATACCTACGCTGTTTGTTGTTTCGAAAAAGTAAGGCCCAAATTAGAGAATATCGCATTCTTTACCCTGCATATCATATGGTAAATGATTGAAAGATACGTCACTTATCGTGTCATTTATACCAATACACTATTTTGTGGTGTATTGACTCTAGGAAACAGCAGCTATAGCAAAAGCGATGTAAACATTCCTAATTTTGCCATTTGGTTCTGAACCCATTCCGTTACAATTTAATATTCTATTAATGTTTTGAGTTGACAACGCCAATAATAATGGAAAATGATAAACCCATGAGATATCCATTAAATTTAATTGGATCTGGATTAGGTATCTGAGTTTTCCAATTTGAGATGAGATATGAAGATGGAATATAGGTACATTCGTAACTCATTGATTTGGAGAACTAAACCTAAGGAATTTAGTTGTGTCAAGATTGCATTTAAGCTTACATCTAACCTACACGTACCAATGCAATTTTAACAATAAGTCTTCTGCCTAAATCTTTAGAAATAAATTATATATGGCTCCTAAAGTTATTTGCTATACCAGCCTAACACTGCGAGAATGGCAAAGTCCCAGCCAAGCAATTCCCAGCTATTAATAGTGCCAGACAGTGGCAGACTCCCCGATAAGCAAATCTTTATGATACACCCCAATACTAAATCCCTATGCTAAATCCTCATATTAAACGGTCATCCTAAATCCCTATAATACAAAACCACCATATGTTACTAAATCCCTGTAATACTGAGTCCCTAATCTAACCTAACCACAAATACAATTCTAACTCCCTATGCCAATTAATACTAAACTCTAATGATAAAATCCCTAAGCTCAACGCTAATGTTAAATTCCCTAAGCTCAACGCTAATGTTAAATTCCCTAAGCTCAACGCTAATGTTAAATTCCCTAAGCTCAAC
>JAHZND010002918.1:0-10569 GCA_027744115.1 Acrocyrtus sp. NNG-2020 | reverse complement strand
AGAGAGACGACCTTTTGTTTCGCTGTGCTTATTTTCTCTTGTAATCGCGAGTGAGAGAGATGTGGGAAACATTTTGCTTTCCCAGATTGGCGAAATGCATAATAGTTGGGAAGGCTTTCCAGGAAATTTGCGAGCATTTTAAGTCATTGTAAATCTGGGAGTGATGGAGTGATCCGCCTGGAGGAAATTATTAGGAAAATGAACCTCTGCATCAGATACAGATCCAGATTGAAATTGGCGCTGAGCGGAAATATATATTTTTTAGATTTTCTTCATTTTATAGCTTTGCTGGGAATTGGGAGAAACAACGAGTTTTAGGCATAGACGAACGTGTTCTCTGATCCAATTGAGCAAATTGAACGTTTCCTAGCTGAAAATGGGAATCAGTCTGGAATTTTCATTTTCGACTAGAGTCCCGTCGACAGCCAGCATCACCATCCAGTATCCGTAGCAATACGAAACATATTCAGTCTTTCTGGAATGTACTGAAAAGCTGGAATGGTTAATTATAATCCCGTCATATCAAATTGAATGTTCGTGGCGTTCATTTGGTGCTGGTAATGCCAGAACACAATATATTTATATATTTTTTGCCTGCACTCTATATAGCACAGCGCCCAGTTTCGGGGAAGCTGAGGCATTGAATTCTCACTCTGATAAATAAGCTAAAACAGAATGCTGTAGGGCTGTACTAGGACAAACCTTTCATCGGCAAACACTAAATACTGGAGGGTATTTTATCCATTTTGTTCCTGTGCACGTATTATGTTCTCTATTTGTCCGCACTTCTCATACATCTCTACTTAAAATTCAATTAGGGGTGATGTTTACTCTAGCTAGATGAAAATGAAGTTGGTTGGAAGTTGGACCTGGAGGACAGGAACAAACATTTCAATTCTGTGGAACACCCTCTACCCCTCCTGCGCATACATTCTTCCTGGAAAAATATTTGAAATATTTTAGATTATACTCTTAGTCTAACATCATCGTCGTTTCCAGGTATTTGGTAACAAAAGGGAATGCAATAAAACTGAATCTTATTCATTCTATATTCCATTTCTCTTCCACTTCACTACACTTGAATTGGACGAAAAAAGCTATCCGCTTCCATCGACAAACCGAACTCTGACTAACTTCCCCGTTACAATTATTAATAGCCACTTAAATGCGCTTTCAATGCAAAGTTTCGAATTAAGTACGGAAAAAGCATTTCGCGAAGTAGAGAACGCACTCAGCGGACTTTCACAAGTGAAAATTATCCTCACTCCTTTTTAGCGCAGTAAAAAAAGTACGTAGAGTTGGTTCCCTCTCCGGGAAAGGGAAGAAATGGAGCAATGTGTCTTCCATAAAACTGGGAGCTCTAGGACATTAAACCCAAAGAATTATTTTCACATTTTCAAAGTGAATTCCAACAGGGTAGGGAGTAGTTTCCCACAGTGAATCCGGCCTTCCGAGAACTCATAACATTGCTCAATCTCCACAAGTTCCATTTGGTTTCCCATCAACTCTCATCTCATCACAGACATTCGTACATTGAAACATCCGGTGGAAAAGGAGATTCCAAAATATGTAACTGAACACCGCACCATCATGCAGGCGCTCGAAAAAATAAAGTGTACCAGCATATATAAGCATTATAGACCTGTTCCTCCATTTGATTTAAACACTACTATTCATGCAGGCGCTCGAAAAAATAAAGTGTACCAGCATATATAAGCATTATAGACCTGTTCCTCCATTTGATTTAAACACTGCTATATGCATAGAGATATCTGCTGGTTTTTTTATTATAGCGGGAAACTTTTACGGCAAGATGTTACTAATGCTGGAGGTGAGCAGGGAAAATTCATGCAATCCAAAAATCATTTTTTTTGGGCGCAGACAAGAGCAATATGAAAGGATGGGATGGGCTTGGAGCAAGGGGAAAAAGAGAGAGTGGAGAAATCAGCGTTGCATTATTATGGAGGAAGCATGTGCATTAAATCGTCGTTGCTGGATGTTTCCGGGTAATTAAATCTGATGGGATGATGTGAGACTGTGAGGGATAGAGGGAGCGAGCCTTTCCCGTAATAAAGTAGATGGAGTACTGATGACGTGAACAGCCAGAATAAAGAAATATCGACAAAAAAGGAAAAAAACGGGAATGGCAATAATGTCTCTTTGTGCGGATATGTTTGGAAGGGAAGAAGAATGACTCTAAAAATTAGTCGTTGCCCTCCAATCCCGCTGATGATCCTGCTCGTAGTAATGATCGGGAAAATTCAGCATAGTCTGAATTTCATGCTCACATTGTTAGGTTTAGGTTACCGTGAAACGTGGACTATAAATCGGAGACACTTCCACCCTAATTTCATCTGTATTACATAAAGGCAATTCTGTACACAAATTAATTTTGAGCGGCGCTGTACTTACAATTAGTAAATAGCGTAATTTGTGTACGAATTTTTGTAACTGAAGATATATTTCCCAAAAAAATATGTGCGGATGTATCAAAAATTCTATTTTTACTACAAGAAAGTGTTTTTTGCTGCTACCTACCTGCTCCATTCTTATTCCCATTGCTAGGCAAGTCCGACCTCACATCCTGCTGCATGTCAGTCCAATTCATCTTTATTGAAATTTTCAAACTGTCCAACACCCCAGAACTAACTGGAATGCACACTACCGGGAAAATTCAGCATAGCCTGAATTTCATGCTCACATTGTTAGGTTTAGGTTACCGTGAAACGTGGACTATAAATCGGAGACACTTCCACCCTAATTTCATCTGTAATCTGTATTACATAAAGGTAATTCTGTACACAAATTAATTTTGAGCGGCGCTGTACTTACAATTAGTAAATAGCGTAATTTGTGCACGAATTTTTGTAACTGAAGATATATTTCCCAAAAAAATATGTGCGGGTGTATAAAAAATTCTATTTTTACTACAAGAAAGTGTTTTTTTTGCTGCTACCTACCTGCTCCCTTCTTATTCCCATTGCTAGGCAAGTCCGACCCCACATCCTGCTGCATGTCAGTCCAATTCATCTTTATTGAAATTTTCAAACTGTCCAACACCCCAGAACTAACTGGAATGCACACTTTTGAACCTCGCTGTCAGCTTCCATTTCAGGGTAGGAAAGCGTGAGCGCTCAAAGTTAATTTTAAATGGAGAAAGTTGCTGATTTCTCATGAGACAGGAGGAGGACGGGAGTGGAAGTGCTTTTAACAAGAGAGAACAGAAGCTCTAAAAGTACACTGGAAAGTTGGCCTTTCTTTTGAAGGGGTTGGAAGGAAACCTGATTCAACATGACTCCCCGACTTGAAGCCCAAGCCAGGCCAGGGTACATAAAGGGGAGAGGAGCATTTTACTCCACTTCTTGTTTCAAAATTTTCTTGTTTAGTTTAGACTTATTGTTCCGTCCCTTGTTCAACGACTTTTCTCGCACACTCGAAAAACTTTTTGTTACTTTTGGCGATATTTCTTACTTTACAAAATATCATTCTTCCGTCCCCTCCAGAACGACTTTTAAGACGGAGGGATGGAGTCGGAGATGGAGAGAAGATGAGAGCCGCGTTGTGTTACACATTAGAGTACATAAGCTAAATCCCTTCGCTAGTGTCGCATCATTTTGTAAGAAAGCGTTCACACAGCTTAAAACGATACTTTCCACCAACTTCCCCTTTTCTTCTTGTTCAAATGTAAAAGTTTGGGTTTAGCATCGTTTGAATTTAAGATAAGCTCCCGATCCCTACACCAAATGTGAATGTACTCGAAAGTGTAAAAACAACTTTGGGAAAATCGCATGAAGAGATGTACGCAGTAATTTACCAAAATATGCACACAATACTGAAATCTCTTCCTCAGTTGGGAAGTGTCGGAACCATTTTCCGCGTCCTCTTTGGGGCTTTCTTTGCTCCCTGATTAAGATAAATATGAGATGTGACATAATCAGACAAATTCATTCCAGCTTTACCTTTTTTTTAAAAAAAACTTTTTGTTGTTGGTGTGCAGGCGAAGCGCGAAGGGGAGGGAGAGAATAGGGGAAGTCATGCAGTATTAACGTAAACGTTTGAGATTCTCTATTTTTGGGGAGAGCACTGGAAATACGCGGACGATTACACTTTAGGCTTTGGAGCACCGCGTGGGGAACTTGATACAATATTTAAAGATAACAGTGACATTGAAAAGCTCCTCTTCCGAAAACAATTTAATCTGCATGAAGGAGAACAACGAAAAGATAAAAAATATATTTTTTTGCCTTCGGATAAAAAAGGCGATTTGCGGAAATGCGTCTGCATGTAATGTACACGCGCTTCATCAAGCGAATAAACGGGCTAACTCACATGCAATTGAAGCATTCTTTGGAGAAGATTGGAAAATGAAGTTTACAGAGCCGTTCCCGTTAGCGCTAACGTCAATAGGGCCGAGCTGGGAATGTCCATCTGATGAGGAGCCTTTTTTATTTCCGTATTTGAAAATGCGCCTAATGTAATTCCCGTTTTTTCCCCTTTTGTTTGTGCTTAGTTAGCACAAGTCCTTCCAAGAAAAATTCAAACAGAGCTGGCGGCATGGTTTTCTCTTCCTTGAGTAAAAAGCCATTTGGTTGATTGCGAATGAATGAGGAAATAAATGAGTGAAGCAAATGCTATTGAAATCGGCGGAGTTAGCTGTCTTCTTCAAAAAAAAAAGTGGAGATGGAACAGCTATAAAAAAGGTTTCCTTGTGGGATCTTGGATAATTGGTTTGTGCTTTCTTGGTGCGTAACGAAGTGGTTTCACTCTCACAGAGAGAAAAAAACACACCATCATCCCATACATTTAGCTATTCTATCCAAAATATATGTCTTCCACTTCCTCCGTCCCACCGATTTCCCCATGATTATAGTTTTTATCTTCGGCATTCATTCATCCCCAGTTGCTCTTTTTTTGTCTTATCCTATTTCCATATATACTCTCCACCCCACGACTTTCTCCATTTAAATCCAACATGTACAATTTTGACTTCACAGTCCTCTCAAAAAATTTTGTATGCGCGTTGGTACTTTCCATGCTCTCCTTATCTCTGCAAGGCTCTCCAAAAGAATCGAAAAGCAAAATAGCTCTATGTCCACAATAAACTATTCATCCCAAATTCTAAAGACAATTCCCGTTTTTTTCATCATCGTGCAATTTCATGCATTGAAATTGCCTTGTTGGCTTCTCACACAGCTCAGCATATTGTCATCAGCGCAGCGCTCTGTAATGTACAAGTGAAGCTCGCCAATCTTTAAATAAAAAATGTTTCGTTTTCTAACTAATCCGAAATTTCACATCGTTCCATTTGCCAGAGCATACTTATGCAAGTTAACAATTATTTTATTATGCATAGGACAAGCTGTAAAGTCCTTTCAACATTGTTTTATCATGTAAACCAGGCATAAATTCTTTAGACTGGGATGCGCCTCCGTCCCTCTCGTCTTTTGTCATCTTCACTGCACAAAAGTAAGATCCAATACTACCTCCCACATTACCCGTTTTTTGTCGCTCTCTTTGAATGCCGGAGAAGTTCATTGTGTGGGCGTATTAGTGCAGGTCTCCAGCTTAACTTGCATAATTATACAGGGATGCTACTGCCTTTTAGCTGAGATTCCCCTTGAAAGCACTCCACTTTGTTTTTTAAGGAATGCATACAGTTTGGAGTTAATTTCCCAGAAATATTTTTTATTAACAGTCACGTTTTCTTTCCCTCCAGCGCTCACTGAAAAAAAAAACCACTATTGAGGTGGGGGAAAAACTGGAAAAATTGTTTTGCACAATTTTATTAAAAAAGATATATATAAAGCGGGCACGTTATTCTACTCATTGCAGCAGAGAAACATCAAAGGAATATGATGCATTCATTTGCTCAACTTTTACCTCCAAAAAAATTTTCTCCTTTTTTTGTTCCTTCCACTAAAAAAACTTTTTTTATGATGAATGTGGAAAAAGGGACTCGGAGAAGAATGAGAAGAAAAAAAAACGGAGAAGGGGAAAAGACGAATTGAATTCACAAGGGAAGAAAATAATTAGGAGGGTCTATTCATCAACACTGGAGCACACAAAAGCTGTTCCACCCTTACATTCTTCTCTCTCGTCTTTTTTTTACTCGAGAAAGGACTACACATCCGAAAAATATATATTTTTCAGCGGGGATCCTTCTTCTTACTTTTCCTTGTCTAACTTTCACCAGAGCTCCTCCAAATGTAATGCCTGCCAAATGAGGACGGTGATTATCACTGCTGATGATCCAGATTAAAAAGTGTAACTACGGCATACATTTAATTTCATGTGCTGTACGGAGCACATATATGCTGGCGCAGTTTCAGACGAAATTTATACGTGGCAATTTGGGTATTATAGTCTTAATTGGTAGCCATAATTTTAGTGTGTAGTGTGCATATTAGCATAAAAATGTGAAGGAGCATGCATGCAGCTCGAGCACAAAAGATAGGAAGCGGAAAGGAGAGAGAAAGAAGCAGACAACCTTCCTCCCTTGTTTGTTCATTATCGTCATTTAGATCCCTACCTATGTAAATAGTCGGCAGAAGGAGGAAAATAACTGATGATGACGACAATCATCAAGAGAAAATACTAATTAGTTGGATTTCACGAGGGTACTCGTATGCCATCTTTTTAGTGCCTTGATATCCCCTTTAGTATATGACGCTCATCATCCTTAAAATATTTTCCGGAGAGAGTATCTCAGCACGAAAACGAGTTTTTACAAGTTCACTATATATTTTTAGGTGCAAAAATTATTATGAAAGCGTGAAATGTACACTGCACAGTTTTTTTTAATATATCCACACCACTTTACTGCCTACATGCAATAAGGTCATGCCTTGGACGAAAAATGTGTCCGTGAGTTTTCGAGTAGGTGGCTATTATATAGCGTCTAGTGCCTGGCTATGTATTTCCTCTTCCCTCCTTTCTAGATTACATGATAGCGGTGTTCTGCTCGGAATTTAAAAACAGATTGATTTTTTTTCTCCCCGTGTCTAACGTTCCCTTACGGGAAATGCATGTAGTTGATACACCTGGAGGCGCTACACTCTTTTTGTATGGATTGACCTACTTCAAAAACAACCTAGAAAAACTCTCTTCCTCTTCCTTGTAGTACCTACACGTGAACTGGAGATTTCAGGTCGTTCTTTACTTCTGTCATCGCACGTTCCTCTCATCTGTATCCTGCTTCCACATCGATGCCCATTTGTAAGCTGGGCATAGAAAAATGACTAAACTCTTATGAACTACTTTTTTATGGTTTGATTATCATTTAAACCGGCCGATTAAAGAGTAATACTTTTATTGATCCTATACTTGCTCAGCTTCTTTTTTTTAGTGTAATTCATCCTCAATTATTTTCCCGGTGGTGGAGCTAGAGCCACATCGATAAAAAATATATTCTTTAAAAATGTATGCCAATCGGCCATTTAGCCTCAGTGTACAAGTAGGTGCACACACAAATCAAGACATTCCCACGCCACTCACAGTCATACTTATATCCTCCCAGTGCCTCAAATAATTGCCTTTCTTCATTCATCCAAAATGATCAAAAAAAATATTTTTTTTCTTTGATTCTCTTTCTGTCCGTCCTTTTTATTGCTTTCCCTATTAATTCCACACTTTCATTCCGTCTCTGACTCTTCTCCCACTAAAGGAAAAAAAAGAAAATCTTTGAAACCCGCAATTTTTATTCCGACGTCGTCCCATCCACATCCCATTTCCCTCTCCCATCCCAACCCTGACATCCACACCGAAACTATAAAAGGGAGCTAGAAAGCGGAGAAAAATAGGAAAAAAGTAAAGCACTAAAAATGGTCTCAAGGGAGGATTTAAAAACTTTAAAAAAGAGTATTCCTCCTCATTCCATACATTAAGCTGTGCACGCAGAGCAAGTAGAGCGTTCAATACTTTTTTTATACCTATATTATTATATAAACCTAGACATTATCAACATCCACCAGAAGAAAAAAATGTCTTCATCTTCAGAATATTATACATAAATAAATAAGAAATAAGAGGAAAACGAGAGGAAGGAAGGAGCACATTATTTCCCAGAAATACTCTGCTGCATTGCGAGAGACACTACATATTTGCCAGGGAAGTTTTTAAAGTAAACAAGACATCCGAAAAATAAAGGAGCTGGGAATGGTGATGACTCCATACAAAAAGCTTGTGCTGGTGCTGCTATTTGCCTTACATCCTCTCTCGTAGAGTAGTATATTGTGCGATAATGAGACCAAAAAATATTCCCCTTTTTGAGTATATGATATGTACATACAAAAGTGAAAGTCGTTGCCTTTGTGCCTCCTTCTCGAGATGAAAATCCTTCTCCTCCTCCATATTTTTTTTTATTATATATTCTTATTTGCTTAACTTATTTTTATGATGAGGACAAAAAAATTGTAAGAGGGTATATCTGGCTCTCAACATATCTCGCAGCTTTTTTTTTACTCATTTTCTCATCAACATGCTTTGTTCGTCTTCCTTCAGTATCCCACAGGGTGCATAATTTTTCCCCTGTTCTGTCATCGTCATCCTCATCATTCTTATATGGTTTGGGTTCTCTTTTTTATTTTTAAAAATATATATAAAAAGTATGCGAGTTTATAGGAATAGAAAAGAGAGAGAGGAGAGGCGAAAGCCGAAGCCAAAGCCAAGCCACATGCTCTTTTCTCTGCTTCTTCCATTTCTCCATTTTAATTCCGCTCCTATTAGGGAGGATGTACCTATACTTTATAGCTGGAACGGAATTAACTGGGATAGCTAATAATAATGGGATATGCTTCGTTTCACAAAGTACAGCAAACCAAGTTAGGATTTTTTCCTTTTTAATTTTTTAAGTAGGGACTCCACTTCCTCTTGAAACAGAGAAAAATTATATATCCCGGGAAAATATATATGTCTCGGGTTTTTTTCTTTTCCGTAGTTCCGTGTCAAAGCTAATATAGACGTGTAGTAGTGAGCAAGCAGTCATTGCTAGGGCAGGGGAAGGAATAAAAAAAGTGGGAATGAGAAAGAAGCTGAGCGTGTATTTTTTGTACACTGCTTCAATGTTCTTCTTGAGGAGAATGAAAAATTGGAAGAGGGGAAAGTTGAAGAGTCATTAAGCAGGATGTAGTAGTTGTCGTTGTATGCGCATTTGTCAGTCTGTTTTCGAGCCCTTGAGAAAAAGAAAGAAAATGGAGGAAGGAAGAGAGCAGACTGAGCCTCCAACCTATTACACGAATTGCGAGGATGATGACGATCCCCTCCGTCAATAATACAAGTAAGGTGATATTTTTGTTGCAGAGAGAGATTAATTGGATTTCATTTGATTGAACAAACACTGTAAAGGCTTTCCCTAGTCCCATTGTGACATCTCAAAAAAGCTTTCTCTCAATTTACATTCAGCTCAGAAAGCGCACAGCCCGAGGAGGCAGGTGGTGCCTGGCTTAAGCTGGAAAAAGGCGACCGGGAATAGAAAAAATTATATATTTCCTAACTTCGCTCTTCAGAGAGGGAGCATCTCCTAAAACTGAGTTTTTAGTGAAAATATCCATGCAAATTCAATAGAAAAAGTACGGGCGCCCGCTCCCAATAAAGTTATCCGAAGAAAGTGCATTCATATCGGGAAGCGGAGTAAAATCGTGGACTACAATGCTGCGGTCAATTGCAAAGTTGACTATGCGCCTCTTACACAGCTCTTACAAAAAATTTTCTTTGGGAGTGAGTATTCCCTCCATTGAGGAAAAAAACTTTTTTGTGACCACTTCCACATTACGGGTTTAACTTTGAGAGTATATATCGCAGATATCTTTATAACGCCACACGTATGACATATATATTTACATTTGGTGTAGTCAGCAAGTTTCGCAAAGGAAAAACTGCTTTTCCTTGTGATGTGAAGTGATATCGCAAAAAAGTAGTATTGTGGGAGGTCTATCCGGGTGGCCTGTCAGTTTTAAAGTTTGCGAACATCAAAGAGGCGGAACTCATTCCCCTTTTTTTATATCCTCACACTATTAAGGGAAGACTCGCTCAGTAACAATCAGTTTCTTTATATTTTTCCTTTCCCGTCTAAAACACAACAAATGAACTGGAGCACACTCCCCGCTCCAATCCATCCTATGTGAATGTGCGGACATTTTCACCAGAGGGGAAATGCGCACTTTGCAAAACTATCATTGTCAATTGCACATGCCATCAAGAAGTGTAATAGAGAGAAAAAGGCTATATTCCAGTAGATTTGTTTTTTCCATCCGGCCATTTTAAATATTCCGGGAGGCCTCCCACAAAAACAAAAAGTGGAACTTCTCAATTTCAAATCTTACCTTAGATCTACACAAAAAAGCCCCGTTTGGTGCTAAACACATATGGGGCATCCTCATTTCCTCTCACTCTCCTTTTAAAAAATAAGAGCCCCACACAGTCCTATATATTGCATTCCTCCTTACTATTTCCCTTGCTAAGTACACCACTTAAAGCCATAAAAAAGGAGAAAATTATTATTCGGGAATTCCAATGCAAGTAAAAACATAGCTTGATTGCTGTTCCGCCATAAACTAAGAGAATGAGGACAAC
>JAHZND010002917.1:0-21582 GCA_027744115.1 Acrocyrtus sp. NNG-2020 | reverse complement strand
GAAAGCGTAGCATTTCGCAAAAGTTGAATGGCAGAGGATTTTCGTACCATGCAACGTGATGCGATGCATCACACGATTCCTATCATTAACTGAGTTTGCTGTTACGCCTTTGCAAACGAAAAGGGAGAGAAATACCTACTATATAATCCGTTTGTGATTCAATCATACTAAGTTTTTGCGCACACTAGCTGACAAGCAGATAACGCAGCAGAGCAGGAGCTCAAAATCGAAACTCGGAGTAATTTATGTGCACGTATATGTACAGCTCAGAAACTATACAACAAAGTAATATGCTGCGCTGTTGTAGAGTAGCACGACTAATTATCATCTTACCTGTTCATAAGTGTGCTAGTTTATTTAACGTAGAAAATAAATCCTGCTCATTGTTGTTGTATTTCAGCCTCTCTCAGAGAGAATGGAGAGGAATATTTGCCATCGCCGTCGTCTCATGCATTCACCAAAAAAACCTTTGAAGGCAAACGGCATGCTATTGCTAGCGCTGGTGACTACATGTAATTTTGCATTCAATCTAGTTTGCCAGAGAGAAGCCATAAGCAAGGTGTGTGACGATAAAGTACAACGAAAGGAAATGAGAGAAACCATTCACTGTCGCCACAACTCACTTGTTGTATGGCTTGCTCACCTACATCTACATCATCATATCCACTGCCTCACCACCACGCTTAGCATGAGCCATAGCTCGTTGCTCATGCTTCGCTTTCCTGTCTATTTTCAGCTATTTTTATACGAGGAAAACTTTGCCTATTCAATTGTCCACTTTGCCACTCAAGATTTTTAGTCAAAAGCTCGAGAGCTATTCAATATCATTTTTTTTTATTTGTCTATTAAACGAGACAACCTGTAGCCTTGTATCTACATCTAGTTATAATTCAAATTTTTGCGAGCAAGTGAACAGATCATGTAGAAAACATGTATGATTAAATCGATGATTCACTTGAACGTGGTTCCTGGAACAGTGTATCCAAATCTATCCCATCTCCTTTGAGTATGAGCACGACGGATTAGGACGGATAACATCAGGTGCATTTTTGTGACTTGGAAGGAGGCTGATTTCTTCAGAGATAAAGAGATACTGAAGATGCATAAAATAAAATGTGCTTTCCAAAAAAAACTATAAATTCATATCTTGAAATGCGCTTACTCACCAAGACACACTTTTATCTAGTGCATATTTTTGAAGCTGAAACAGCTGTGGAAATTGACTTGAGAAAGTAAATTTATTACCTAGTTTTCGTATTGATTTGAAGGATTGGCATGAGTGGAGTTTTTTTTGGTGATGATGATGTGATTTCACCTGTATCGCATAATTTGAATATTTGGTTTTCGAAAAAAAAATTACCACACTTATGCACTTTCAGAGAAATAAAGACAAAAGCGCATTAGTAGTTTACATTTTTTACTACGCAACTAACAAAACAGCGAAAATAAAAAATTATTGGCATGAATGAAAAGTAAAACGTATGAAATGAAAAAACCAGAAAAAAAAACAATCGTGTCGCTATAGATGGGACTTCAGAATTGTGAAATTGTAAAATTATTACATATATCCTTATTCTGAAAAGGAAAAAGAACTGTGTGAGAATTTGATCGCAGAAAATGAAATTTTTTTTAAAAAAAGTATACCTACATTCACTACTTGATTACCTCCACATCCACCACCACCGCAAAGTAAAGTAAGCATATTGTTATTTAGGATTCCTACTTAGAACGCTCAGATATACATTTTTTTTACTCACATTAATAAGCGGATACATACATAACTTGTAGAAAGAGNTTTTTTTACTCACATTAATAAGCGGATACATACATAACTTGTAGAAAGAGTGCAACGACTTTCAATACGCTTAACTCTTTTTTTTCTTTTTTAAAAAAGTCCAATAACCACGAACATATGGCATTTCACTTACTCTCTCGCACTTATCATGTAGCAATCGCATCATATCCTCAAAAAAAACCTCCTCAACCAACCGGCCAGCCACTACCACTAACCATCATCACTACTACTTCCACTTTTGTACATGTGTGTACCCTAATCGCGAAATATTTTCATTTCGAAAAAAAAGTATGGATAGCATCTGAGGACGTTTGGTTTAGCAGCGCGCAGCGTAAAGTAGTGCTGTTTTTTTGTAAGGCAAGCTGATTCTTACTATTCCCTATAGGTGCACACACACTCACGCATACCAGATACCAAGAACATAGTCGCAAAAGGTTTTTTTATTTCAAAATTTGTTGTGATGATTACATCGCTTGAAGGATAGAAGAATATAAAGCGTTTTTGTTATGTTTTCGCAACATACTTGCAAGTTGTAAGATGAGATTAGTGTGGGAAGCTTTTTCTCAACTGATCATTCACACTGAAAGAGAAAGCAGTTTTTCTTGACGTACCTAGGTACACAAAATTAGATGACAATAGGCATGCAGTGCAGCAGCAGTGGAATGGCGACGGTATTATATGCTGGGCTAGAGGGAGACTACATAATACGCATAAACTTATACTTTCAGCTTTAGCTTGTTCAATGAAACGTTGCAAGAATTGTGGGAAATGTGAATGCAAAGTACGGTATAATTGCAGAAATGCAAATAAAATGGGAAAAGGACCGGGATAAAAAAATGTATATTATAAAAAATAATAGTTCATGCGGATGATTTGTGAGTAGGCAAAATAATAATAAAATAATTACAAATTGCTATGCTGGTGGCACATTGTTACGACTAAATTGTCTAAAAAAATAGTTGGAAATAAGGAAAAGTCCTTCTGGTTTTTTCCTAATATTCCAATTGACGTCTCTTTTTACGTAAACTACTGTAATTTATTTGCGCGCACATCGACGGATTTAATCTTTCTGCGATTGTGTAAAATGTGAGCAAGAAATGATAAATATTTATTAAAAGTGGGAGGAAGCCCATAATACACACCAATATCTTGAGAGCTGGCGAGGTGTTCAAGCTTCAGGTACCTTTTTATATGCTTGTGCAGAGATTGTCGTGGTAATAATAGTAACGACACCAGTAATGAAGCAGAGAGGAATCAGGAAGCGCTCTAGGTAGGAAATAGGAGGAAGGAAAATGTGGAGAGGAAGGACGCCTTCGACAGAAAGAGAGTAACGCCATTAATTGTCATTTTATGTTTTTCAGTGCAGACTATTTCTGCTCTGCAGTTTTTTAGTGCTGTAAGTACAACGTGAAAATGTGTACACACTTTGTTTGTGTTTGACTGCAGTTACTGATTTTTTTGTGAAGAGAGATTTTCTTTCAAACACGTATTACAACTTGTGAGGTAAACTGGTGTGCGCTGCCTTGTACTTTGTAGCTTTGCTCACAAGTTTGGCGTTTTCAGGTACATTCTCAAATTATTGGATTAAAAGTTCCATTGTAGTGAGTAAAAGGAAGGATAATATGCGCATATGGGGAGAAAATGTGATGGACAAAGAAGTTTGATGACTTTTCAGGAGCAGTAGTGGTGCTAATCATGCAAAAAAAGTGAGAAGCCATAAGCCATCCATTTTATAGTCACATTTTTCTGTCTTCTTTGGGGCGGAAATTGCGCACGAAATCCATTTCTCAGGTCAAACACTCATTTCTTTCCTGGAGTTTTTTTTTGCATATTACGCGCTAGGAACAGCAGCAGTCCGATCGATTGGAAAAATAGAAAATGACGCATTTCATCAGCAGATTTTTATTAAGTATGAAGAAGCTCCGAAAAATAAAGTGTTTAACGCTCTTTCAACCGTTAGTACACACTGTTGCCAGAATGTTGACCTCAAGATCAGGAGCATTGTGTATATTTTTACATACGCATGAACACAAGGAGAGCGACGCTCCGCAGAAAAAAAAGGATGCACATTCCATTCGTAAAGGAAAAAGACAATCGGTTCGAGTGTCTGATTTTTTTGTGCAACTTTTCATTCTGCATATATGGATATTTTAAATGGGTTTATTTTTGGAATGAGAAGAGAATTTCAAGCCAATTGCCAATTCCTGTTGATGTGTGTGCATGCCTTTGAAGTAAAAACGGAAATGAGAGGAAGATGCAAACCTGTACTGCGCATACTAGCGCGGTGTTAGTTTATAGCGCTACTTCCTTCCATTCCCGTATGTCACTCAGAAAGTATGAATGTGGGGCTGTGTACTGGGTGCGAAAATTTCTCTCTCGACCTGCTTTATAATAGAGCAGAGATGCAGCTGCCAACAAGTCGCTCAAAGAGTCGATTGAATTGAGTAGAGATGCCCCATTACTTCACTTTTTTTTATTTTGCAACCGTTCACAGAAGCTACACTACTTTCAGCTCACTTGGCAGAGAAGATTCCCAAATATGAACGTAAATTTTGGCGCCATAAATTCTGCCAACTTCAATGTTCTCTGTAGTTGCTTAATTTCCTGATGAATTATTAGCCTTTCGCTTAGCCTGAGAACTCTCAGAAGTATTTTTTTAAAAAAGTAACAGAAGCCGTTATCAACTCTCAATCGATGCAGACGTATTGATGATTATTGGAATGATGAAGCGGATTTTTACTAGAGGAACAATTTTTGGAGATGCCAATGCCAACTCATCGTCTTGGTGTCGACGGCATTTCGCTATTCCGAGGTTCTTTATGGTGGAAAGTGCACTGACATATAGGCTGGCTGAACTTTTTTTTCTTGTCCTGTCTACTTCTTAATGACTATGGATGAAAGCAGCCCCAAGCACTAGTCTACAAACAAATCATTTATTCGTTTCATTTAATTAAGAGGACAAGATAAATGGCAAAGTTTGATCGTCACATAACGTAGAGAATTGATAAGAAAAAGTACTACATTTGTAGCGAGTAGACGGTGGCGGTGAGCGACCGGCCAGACTTGGCTACTCGAGAGGAAATTTTCTCCATGGCACATGAATGAAACCAAGGTTCTTTAAATTGGCATTACATATATACCTCCTGGTAGAGTATGTGCTATTTTTTAAATGTGTTTTTACCAGTTCAAACTTTGCCCTTTTCAGCAAAACAGATAAAGACTGGAAAAGTGAATGAGCTTCCAATGAGCAAAAATCTAATTCCTCTCTTGCAAGTTGCATAAAGCGAAATATAAGAAGGCAATTTCGTTCAGTGCTCAGCACAATACATTTATTTTCGTTCAAGTATGCTGTGAGAAAATTTGAAAAGTTCAATAGAAAACGCTCAGAAATAGATCTTTTTGAGTGCGATCATGAACCTCTTCTTCTCTTCTCTGCTATAAGTTGAACGTATTCTTCAGAGATCCTGTGATCCGATGAAAAATTGGTTAAAAAACATTTTCTTTTATTACTCTAAACTTTAACGTAATACAAAAAAGGGATGCATGATGATGCCACTAATTGTAATTTCCCTAGTCTGCAATGCATAAAAAGTGCGCATAAATACATGCATTGTTTGCTGCATTGTTGTATTATGGTACGGCCCCAAAATCTTAAATACATGCAGCGATGCTGTCCGAGTGCGCCTCCTTTTAAAAGTAGTGGCAAGTGGTATGATGCAATCTCCCTTGCATGATTATGTGTACTGATAATTACAAGTATTAAGGATAATACCTTTTGTACCGTCTCGTGTTTACACTTTGTTGATCTCTTCGCGAAAACGGGAGCCTTTGCATATTGATGGTATTGGCAAAATTACATTATTGACTGATTGGCAGTGTTGTTGCAATTGTTGATGAGCATCAAGTTATCTCTCACACTCAGCTTTAAATCACGAATAGGGGCTTGTTGCTTCATAACTTGATTCACGTTTTTCGAACACACACATTTTGTCTTGACCTGAAAAATTGTAAATCATAACAATGATAAATTGAATCTTACGCTGTGGCTCTCCTCTTCTTTGCCTACGCAGACTTAATGTAATGATTACTCTGAAAAATTTGCAAAAAAAATTCAATGATGCATAGGAGAGTAGCAGAGTTTGCAGAGAGGAAGAGAGCATTTGCTGGTTGGCTTGCCATTACTTACATTCATGTCTAGTCAATAGGTGAATGGATGATTTTCAAAGGGAGTAGCAAGTGTGCTTTCTAATTGGGAGTAGTAAATATAGCAGTTTCGTTCAGTCAGGATTCTCGTAAAAAGAAGTCTTAGGTAAAAAAAAAATTCTTAGGTAATCGCAGTAGACTTGCTGCTGAGAGGACTCTAATCAATTCACTTTTTTATATTAATGCACAGCCATTATACATTTTCGAAATGGGAATGGCGAAGCGAATGAACTAAATGAGAAGAGAATGTAGAAAAAAGAAATATTTCAAAATCATCATCCATTATTACATCGGCTGTGGCAACATTTTCTGTTATATAAGGTTCAGTAACCAAGTTCGAGTGAAACTCTTCAATAATAATATACTTTCCTATTCAAAAATAGGGCTACATTTTATTTCACTTTGTAGTAATTCTTTTATTTTATAAAAAAATTAGAGTTTACAGTACAGCATACCAGCAGCACACATACTTTACCCTAAATCAAAAAGATGTAGGGAAATTTAGCGTGATATAGTCTTCCAAGCATATTTTCAGGGTATATTGGTACGAGATGTGTCCTTTCTGGTTTATTAAACACAGCGGTTGCCTCTGCTTAAAAAATGTAGTGACAAAAATGTTTGCTTGTAACAGGAGAATAGAATTTTGCCTTGGTTTTGTGACAGTTTTTTTTCTGTCTTGTAAATAAACCAAATCTTAAGTTCATTGCATTGCACGGTTTGCTTTAGGAGCGAGAATGTTTTGCAAAAATTAAGTAGATTACGCCAACATACCAAAAAGCACTATATATATTGTACTTGAATTGAGACATACATACCTCCTTCTACAACTTCTAGAGACATTTTTAGAAGGAGCTTTTGTTTTGGGTCTTGCCCTACTCAAACTAAAAAACACGAAAAGTGCAACATTCACACATAAAATATATAGTGTACCTGGCTGCGAAAAAAAAATTCGGGATGGAAACTTTCTTTTTAGAGGAGAGAGGAAACCTAATTTTTTTATATTTCGTTTCACCCAGTCTCATCGTCAGTTTCAGTTTATCGCTACCATCACCGATGATATGCAAATGTAAACGTCTGGCTGATTAGGAAGGAAAATAGAGTCCATTAGCTCTCCCAGAGAGGAAAAAAAATTGTATCAGAATAAGTGTTGTTGTTATTTTTTTTGTTGCTACTGCTGTGCGGTGCGATGAAGTCAATGGTCTTTTCAGTAAAAAGAAATCTGCACATGCTATTTATTCTGCTTTTTGCCGGAACTGCTAGTTAGAAGCAGAAATGTCCCTTTTTCAGCTTTTTTCAGAAGTTTGGGAATTTTTCATACTGCTTCATAATTGAATTAGGGAAGGAAAAAGAAAAGGACTCTCATCCTTATCGAACATTCAACTTTCTTGTTAATGAAAAGTTGACTTCGAAATAAATAAATTTGCTACTCTCGACTTTCCACTTCGAGTGTAGAAAAGCAATTTAATCGGATGTCATATCACGCAAAGTTAATTAATGTGCGTCGTAAGCGCAATCGGAGAGTATTAGCTCAGCTCCTCAATTAGCTCCTTTCTCAGTTAATCACTCCTTGTTAACGTGGTCAGTGCATAGTGCGAACATCACACCCATTTTTATTTATTTTAATTCAACATTAAACTTCTCGCTAATCTATTTAGAGTAGACGTAACCAGTATTTTTTTCATGTAATACTCAGAACTTGTAAATGGCTGACATGATAAAGTTATTTTTAAAGGCGCGTCCATCTGCTGGAATATCGGGTGAATTCCAAAAAAAATTACAGCATACATATTTTATACTATGAAGACGAAGACAGATTACTCCCATTTTGAATGCAGTCATCGCCATTCGCATATATTTCTTTTTAGAGTGGAGTGATTGGAAATTGTCGATTGGAAATGCACTGCAATGCGCATTCCCTTCTCTATGTGTAACTCTTTCCTAGCAACATTTTCATGCGCCTGTCAAATGTCTTGAAATCCATGTCATTTTTTTTGCACTTCTTTCACAAAAAATGCAAATGTAGCAGTCGAGTTTTTTATGCAGCACTTCCTCGTGCACTCCTGCACGAGAATTCAATATTTCTTTCCATGTCTGACTCTGACGATTCCATCGCGCACATCATCACACCAGCGCAATTGCTATCAGTTTTCAGTACTCCTACTATCAATTTACCGGCACTCACTCAACTTCACTGATATGTGACGGATAGCAAAACAAAGTCCATATGGAACCCCCACCGTTATGCAGAGATGCGGTAAAGACAGAAGGAAAAAAAATAGTAAACTGGAACAAGCCAAATTAGGAAAGTGTGCTGACGCTGGGAATATTTTTCTTAGACGAGTTTCCTCCGTCCAAATGTTTAAATAGCTCCATGTTTGACCACAGACCGATGACGAAACGTAAAAAAATAGAAAGGGGAACTCATAAATTTTTTTGCAGGCTATTTTTCTGTGTCCATCTTCCCTGTAGAACGGGTACGTTTTTTTGTGACTTTCAAACTGCTTCAAAAAAATAATCAGTATTTCCTCAGCTGTTTGCTACAAAAGCAATCTCGCAAACTTCCACATCATAATTAATGAGTGTGGAAAAAGGAAGCCATAAAAACTGCAGGATATAATGAAAGTTTCGTTCTGAACTTTTATTATTTTCAAGATTAGAGCGAGAGCGATGGTAAATTCGCCAGAACTTAAAAACTCTCTGCACTTCTATGTAGATTGACAACTTTGTTTATTATACGCATGGCATGATGCATGAACACTCAGTAATTGGCGACATATTGTTGAGCCTAACCAAAAGCGAAGATAGAGAGAGGGGGGAAGAGATAGGCGCGCACATTTATATAATAAAGTAGAAAGTGGTAATAGTAAAAGTGCCTTCACATAATATTGCCACTCAACTGCATCAATTTTACCTACTGCTATTATAATGAGGAGTAAGGAAAAAGGTAAGAGCCATTACACATCCAAATGGCCAACTTTCGAAATCATATCACATCATGTATAGTACTTTCGCATTATGATGGGGTATTTCCTTACAAAACCCAGCTGCTTATGAAAGCATCGCTGCTGCACGTAGCTATCCAGTAGCAGATTCGACTAGGGGGAACGTGACATTTTCCTGAAAAAGATGGGCTCTTGTGAGCACAAGCGAAATCAGATTGTACTGATTTGACGTGTGACAAAGATGATCAATCAAAAAGATGAAAATAAAGTCACTTTCGACTTCATTTCGACATCAAAGCTTTAGCATTTCATACCTGGGAGAAGTGAAGTGACATGACGCTGAAAAAAAATATTTTTTATGCCAGTCGCACACATATTCCTACTGCATTTTGATAGCCTCCTCAGCCATCCTACCAATTCGTCTCTGTATTACAAAATTATGTAAATGAGAAAAAAAATATGTCAAGTTGTGGTAGGTAATGTATTCCTCTTGTGTCCTTTCGAAAAGCTCAAAACAAGAATTATTAATCTCTTTTTGCAAGTTACCTGCCGCTCACAGAAGGAGCTCTATACCAGCGCCTTTCACATTACTATTTTTTTACGTATGCCTTTGTCTGCAGAAGAGTTCTCGCGAAATATAAAAACAATAATAATAAAAAAGTGTCCCTACATTAAAATACTTTTTATTTTGTGGCTCTTACTCTCGAGTTGTTTTGAAATGTGCTGTTTTTGATGATGCTTTCTTTTGTCTCTTGCACGTCCTCGGATTTCATCTTTTAGCAGCCAACGTGTGGAAAATAAAGGCGTGAACATAAGAGCACATTTCTCACTTCCGTTTTTTTATTTTCCCTTCCGTCCCGTTTGGAATTTTACAGCTGCTTATTTTGCAGAATATATAGAATGTAGGTTTCCCAAATAAGAATCCATCTGGGAAGTGTGATAATTTTACCCAATGAAATTTTATATTAACTTTATCTCTGCGCAGCGCACCATAAATGTTCATTTAGCAGGGCACAAAACATATTTATCTCACGGCTACTCCACTCCACTTTTTTTCCCCGCAGCTCCGTGTACTCAATTTCAACTGCGTTACGACACGTCTATTTTTATGCTGCACATGCATGCGAAAAAAAATCCACCTTGGTAAAGGCTACGCGAACTCGTGAGCAAATATTTTTCAGCCTGGACATGTTTTCAGCACACAGAGAAGTTGTGAAAAGGAGAAAAAGGAAATAGCATTTTTCTGAAAGGCTTTCTTTCCCTTCGTTGAATTTTATGATAAGATGTGTAACATGAGCCACATTAAAGCATCCTGTTCTACTTTTAGCAAAACCGAGAGTAGTTTTGATGGGGAATAAAATAAAAATGAAACTCAATTTCATTAGTGACATTGAGTACGTGGGCTGTTAATTGATGTAACGACATTTCTGTAAATTATGTAGTGTACAGTTTAGTGAAATACACTAAATTAAATGGTAAATATAAGTAAGGAGCTTAAAGAAAAATTGATAATTTTCGCGAAATAACTTCTGCACTTTTTATGTAATGCGACGAAACCTCGACAGTGTTCTCCAAGCAATGATATTTTTTTGGAAGTGCAAAGTCAGCTTTCATCAAGAGACATTGAAACACTGTCCAATGAATAAATTATTGTTGAAGAACGTGACGGGATGATCTCGGCTGATAAAAAGATATTTACTCCTCTTGGCAGTTAGCCACTACCTCGGTTATGCAATAATTTTGGACTATTGTAGTTACTCAAGACAACAAATAAAATAGTGACGGTGGTACGACATGTAGAAATTTCTGGTGGAGTAGAAAAAGGAAAAGATTTTTTGTTTATGACCTCCCTGATAAAATAAAACAGTTTTCTTGATCTTTTCCCAGAAAATATTTTAGAAAGAAGTGGGCCGACAATGATTTTTTGTGTTGGTGCTGTACCGAAGTTTGAGATAGAAAAGTTAAAAAGTTTGTCTATGATTAGTTCATCATCAGAAAAACTTTTAGGAACTTGAAGGGAACAAACCTGGATTAAATTGGAATTAATTATGTTTCGTGCCTTGTGAAGGAGCTCTGATAGAATCCTTCTCGGTGGCTAAGAAGAGCCGAAACATAGCGTGTGCTGGGTTAGTAGTCAGGGGCAGGCAGGAGGAAAAGATATTAAATATTAATTACAAAAGAATGCACTTTACAAAAAGCCTTTTTTCCCTCTTTGCCAGTTGTGCTCAAGATAAACCAAATTAGAAAACATTTTTTGGGCTTTGTGGGTCAATCTGCACGTATTAATCCAGTTTTCTATCTAGGTGTTCTACAAAAGCCGTTTTCTTACTTCAGATCGATAAGGAATGTACAGGCATGGAACAATATTAAATAGCACCGTACAGCTTTCGTTTTACTTGAGTGGATCACCAATTTTCAGAAATCGGCTTAAAAATATTGGGAATTTATGGAAAGGATGCAAATCAATATAAAACTTTTAAGTTATTGCTCTCTGCCTAATGTACTTTAATTGCAGTTCCTATAAAAAGCTGCTTCCTTTTTTCCGAGTAGGATATAATTTAGTGGAAAAGCTTTAAGGATGCATGTCAAATTTCAAATGACAGAAAAGATCATAAATGTGGGAAGAAAAATAAGAAAAGAGCCAAATTAAGTGGCACAGCACAACCGCTATAGGTGTGTGTGCTAAAAGCTCTAAGCTCCACACTGCGCTTTCTTTTCATGCTAAATGTTGAAAATTGCAAAAATGTTGCAATGTAATAAAGCTCTCTTAAAGCAGCACCACCAACGCACCAAATCGTACGTAAAAACGCAGCTGACTTACAGCATGCAACCTCTACCACCGCCTCCACCTCCTCTTCGGGATCAGCATGAGTAGCTAAAAAGAAGAGAGAAAGAAAATTTCCTTTGCAATTTTTGCAATAAGGAAACGGGCAATGAAGCGTCAAAGTTCACATAAACCAACAAACCAACTAGTAATGCTCATGCAGGTATTCTGAAGAGTGCCCAAAGTTAATCCCTGAAATGATACGATTTATTATAAGAAAAAAGGTTAATGTCGGATTTCAGAGAAGGGAGGGGAGATGCATAAAATGCAGAAAACTGCAGAATCTTTGCATCGACTTTTTTGGTATTTAAGAGAAGAAAACAAGATATAGGAGGAATGAATGCAAACGCGGCGGAGGCGTTTGCGGAAAACGGTTTTTCTTTCGCTATTTCAGCGATTTTCGGGGAATGACAAGGTGTAACTGATAATGACGCGCACGTAGGAGGATTTAATGGTGGGTTTTGAATTGAATGAATTAAAGCAGTTCATTTGCAAAATGTTCCAATAAAATGCTGCAAAACAGTTTAAAAAAGTAAACAGCAGTTTTTTCATGCGCCTGAAATCAGTCAACTTGTCACCAGATGAAAAAAGAAGGTCAGACGTGCCTGCTGAAAAGAATGTCTAGAAATGCGGAGGAATTTTTTTTTCGGAAATAGTAGCAAAATTGATGACAGAAGAAGTAATAGTAGTCAGGGTATATGTATGCATATTTTTTGCATGTTTGATAATGTTTTTTTTGCGGAACACAATGAATTTTCCGCTAATTAGATACGGTTGACAAAGACAACACTGCGATAATGGCAACCTTCCGCTCACTTCCCTTCTGTGCAATGAGTGCAGTTTTACCATTGCGAAGTAAAAGGCCGAAGCCAAATGAATAATGCCATGAAAGCTTCCGTTACTTCTACCGACTAAAATAAATTTTAGAGAATTGCATGAAAGCTTTGAAGGTAAATTAGATAAGTAGTTTGTCCTTATCTTTAAAATTATAAGAGGTAGAGTACAATAGTAAATGGCTATATATTTTTCTAATACAAACACAGAATGTAGATGAATTTGACGTAAAACATATTTATGAGATACTTTTTTTAAAAAAAGGTTAGCGCGTTCACAAAGCGTTTTTAAAAAGAGGTAACCTTCAATATTTGTTACCTTATTATTGGCCTCTTGTGCATCCGTTTCTATTTGGGATTTCTTGGCATTGGGAGGTAAATAGTGGCAAAACGAAGGACACCTCTAGAGACTACTAGCAGGGAGATCAAATTTTTGGGGAAGGTTTGTCTAGCCAAAAAATGAAGTTGCTAGAAAATGAATGCTCTTGTGAAGTTTTGTATGCCGCTGAGAGCGTCTGCTAAACCTATGTTACCTGGAAGATGTCGTTGGTATTTTTTCTGAACTAATTGAAATTGCTCTTAGAAGCTGCTGTGAAAGCTGAGGTTTTAAAATGAACCATGGGAATAGACTCTACTCTCGGCGGCTACAAAAACTGAAGAAAAACTGAACTCTCTTAGAAGCTGTTGTGAAAGCTGAGGTTTTAAAATGAACCATGGGAATAGACTCTACTCTCGGCGGCTACAAAAACTGAAGAAAAACTGAACACCCTTCTCTCGGCTGCAAAGTGTTACTGATAATAAGGTATGAATGTATTCAGCAGGCCCTACAATGCGATAAAGACGAGTGTAAAACTGGGATGGGAATTTGCCAACTGGGTCATCTGATACCATTCCCAGAGAATTTGGCTTTTTCGCATTTATGACATTGAATCTTTTGCTTTTCATTTCAAGCTCACCTACAAAACAAGGCAGGTACGCGGAGGAAATCTTGCAAGAAGTTAAATGAGTTGATATTTAGTTTCAAAGATATAATATTGGCTCAACTTAACCAGCATTTTTTATGCGTTCTATACAGAGTTTGCGAGAAAACATGCAATGCTATTTCCGAACGGCTGAGTTCCCAATTTAAAGTGACAGTTACGAAACAGTTAATTGTCAACAGACCAAAAATATACCTATAAATCCTTGTAACTCCTTACAGAAGGAACAGCTACAAATTTGAGATGAGTGTGGAATAAAAGTACACTTAGCATTTTGGAGTTCTCACCTTTTCTGCCTTAGGCAAGTATTTTCATATAGGCTGAGGGAGTTGAAAAGTTAATAAGTATTTTTAAAATAAGTAGCTGTGTGAAAAAAAATATTACAAAACAGCAAACGCAACATCATCAAAGTTATGACTGGTGGTTGTGTGCGCTTGGCAACTTAAGTAGAGTATTCTCCTTTTTGCGACATGGATTCATGTTGAGTAAATGGGTCAATCGGATTGACTTGACCCACTTTCATGTAAATATCCGCTAGTCTACCACGCACATATACCAGTTAACATCGCACCAAACAACAGTATTTCTACGCTTGCGAGACGCACTTACCTACATAACATTGTTGTACTGTGTTGTGTGGAGTGGAGCAGCAGCAGCGTATTTTAGGAGGCAACAGCGCTCATTTTTCTCATCGCTTCGTATTCACGGTACCCTACCAGAATAATGCGTACACGGCATAACAATGAGCTGAATTACCACCTCTTACAATGTACTGCGCAGGGATGCGTTTTCCTTTTTACACGTTTATGAGAAACAGCGCTAAACCTTGTTGAGTGCAGGTACCGTGGTGGAGGTGAGTGGCGGTGCGGTGCTGAGCGGGTACTCTCTCTAACGTAACCCAACGCTCGTAGGGCTGAGCGCTATTTGCGAATTGCAGGTTTCGAGTGTGGATATGACGATGATCGTTCTTTATTTTTTGCAATGTGCTGTGGTTTGGATTGCGAATGTGACGTGACAAGTTTCATTCCTTTTCTGTGGCATTGTACACAACCGCCGTCAACAATTACAGCAAATAATAATAATCTCCTGGTTTTGTTATGACTATTTTATAAGGGTCTCTTCAGTCAATTTTCAGCGCAGGACGATAATATGGAAATGTGCCATTACATGAATGCATTTAGCACTATACCCCTTTATATAATGTAGAGAGTTAATTATCCCTGTCCAAATATTTTATATGCGTTACACACTATTTTCGCAGAGAATGTATGGCAAGATGGCTGTGGGACTGCAAATATGGTGGCCTCACGAGGCGAAATGATAAATGTTTCATATCTTGATTTTCTTCTCGTTTCTTCCTCAATTCACGATTGCGCACAAAAATGTTCTAAATTTCTTTAGTAGAGTGCAAGGAGGAAGTGGTCCTCTGAATAAAGATTTTCATCAATCATGTAAAAATTCAATCAAGCTGCAATTTATGCATTAAAGAAAAAAAAACATTGTTATTATGCAAAATATTTGACAAGGTTTTTTGAACGGTGATTGTAACGATGGGCTTAAATCTTATGGCGTTTTGTATTTTGTTTGATTTTACAGGGCAGTGACTGATCCTCGCGATGGGAAGCGAGTTGCTTTGAAAAAGCTTCCAAATGTGTTCCAAAGCCTTGTGTCTGCCAGACGCGTTTGTCGTGAACTGAGAATGCTGTGCTTTTTTAAGCATGATAATGTCCTGTCTGCGCAAGACATTTTACAACCACCTCATATAGATTTCTTCCAGGAAATGTAAGCACTTTGGAAAATAATTACGCAAGTCCTTTTTTTAATTATTAGTGATAATCCTTTAATTATATATAATAAATGGAATCATTTTGTAACAGTTATGTCATCACCGAACTCATGCAGAGTGACCTTCACAAAATCATCGTGTCTCCTCAACACCTCTCCTCGGATCATATAAAAGTTTTCCTTTATCAGATTCTTCGAGGTATGTTTCTAGAGCAAAAATAAATTGAGTTTTTAAGCATGCGGGAGAAATTTTTGTATAACATTGACTACTTTTTTTGTGCACATTTTATTACTCGCTACTCGCATCACTTCGCCCACAGCTGTTTAAAAAATGCGAGAATTGAGTAATAAAAAGTTCTTGCGCTAATTTTCACTTTTTTTTATTTTACAGCTCGACCTCATTTCGGATTTGCTTGGAACCCCGAAACCCGAAGACATCAGATCTGCCTGTGCAGGGGCTCGCTCTCATATGTTGAAGAAACCTCATAAGCAGCCAGCCTTAGCTGCTTTATACACCTTATCTCCTCAAGCCACTCCCGAAGCCGTTCATCTATTATGTCAAATGCTTGTTTTCGATCCTGTATGTAACAGAACGATTGCTAATAAATATTGTTTAATGGGTTTGCTTAGATGGCAGCTAAAATAAAATTTTGCTATTTTCTCAGGCGCGAAGAACAGGAGTAGAAGAGGCTCTGAAACACCCGTACCTTGACGAAGGTCGCCTTCGATTCCATTCATGCATGTGCCGTTGCTGCCGAACATCATCCACAGGTCTGAGAATTTACGCCGCAGATCTTGAACCTTGTACTGAACAGCCTTTTGACGACAGATGGGAGAAAAAAGTCATGTCACTCCAGCAGATTAAAGAGGAGCTCTACCGTCTTGTCTCCGAGCATGCCCAGAGTAACCGGACCCCTCTCTGTATTAATCCTCATTCAGCAGCTTTCAAGAGCTTCACCAGGTAACCTTTATGACCACTACTATATTCCACACCAGTTATAGCGAACTGCGAACTTATAATTAGAATTGACAATAATTATTCGGTTTTTCTGTCTTTCCCTCTAGTTCGACTGTGGCTCATCCGTCAGAATTACCACCGTCACCCCATCAATGGGAATAATTGCAAATGATAGTAATATAACCCACCTTTTGATATCATTAGAAGTACTGTACTACTTGATTAATAGTAACAAACTTCAAACTACCTATACTGTACCAATACAAACATTTCAAAACTACTAAGTTTAATATACCACACACGCCATAAGAATTTTTTTGCTTATTGTAAAAAATATATACGTTCGTCGTTTAACAGGCAACCAACCTTTTCGATTAAGTTTAGTTGACTACGATTGCTGTACTGTTACACTTGTAATTCTAGTTCTTACAACTGAGCATTGTTTGAATAGTCCTTAAGTACTTGTTTGGATTTTTGCGGTTGATACGAAGAATTTCTAGGCTTAAGTAGTGAGTACTTCAATCTCCGTGTTAATTTTTTTCTTACTTCGATTCGACTAGTGTAGGGAAAAACTCGCAATTTAGAATATTGTTTGGCGTTCATGTTCATTTGTGTCGTTGGAAATTCAGGTGTGTGGTTGCACGAACGGCAATTACCTTCCTATGTATTACTTCCTTTCGTTTAGGGTGTACAGACTACCGATACATGAGTTAAGACTTGCTTCTGTCCAAACAAACTTCCGTTTACAGTGTCACGGTTGTAAAATTTCTTTTTTGCTTAGTTTAGGTTAACTTGCTGAAAATGACATGATAACAATTTATCTGTATGTACTGCACTCATTTGTATCTATAAGTTGTCATTCATGCTGACTGTGTTTACTAATTAAGTATTTCTTGTAAAAATTGATTTAAGGTGACATTAGTTTAGCAACTAATAAAATTGCTGTGGGCAACCGAGTTAGCATAAAAGGCTAGATAGGAAGTAAATAAAACGAATTCAAATGGCTCCGACTGGCTACTAATTTTTGCGACGAGAAATAATGACAGAGAAAAGCTAAGAGTTAGTGGGACAAAAACTAGTTTGATTTTTTTAAATGGGAAAAGCCATGTTTTTGTTCTTCATGATTCTATCCCATTTATATCCAACTTATGACTTCTATATGAATATCTCATGTACAGTAATTAATCAGTGAACGATAAGAAAGAGTTGAAAACAGAAACAACCAATTTTGGAAATTTGTTTTGGGGGAGCGTTTTTTCTCTAAAAAGCAATTAAGTTACGTGACGATACCTTCATCCTCGGATACAACGTCGTTATAGTAGCTGTATTAGTTTGAAGGGTTGAAGATAAAAGTTTGAGTGCCGTTAACGATTAAAAATAAAACGCTTCTTCTAGGATCCTTCCTGTTTCTGTTAAGAATTTATTTGTTGGATTTTGTTGGAGAAATTTTATGGAAAGCTGGAGCAAAAAGAATGGCATAGTGAATATAGCTGGATAAAGAATTGTCTACAGGTATTTCTTTATGTGTGATTAGTTAAATTTGGTTTACTACTTACAGTTAAATATGCTTGTATTACTACTGCTATTCTATGACGTTTATGATTGATTGGAATATGTGGATATACACAAAGTTTTCAGTTTGTACATTACTTTACTGTAATGATAAAGCACGGAACAACTTTTTTTTGTTCAACTTCTTATCTTTTAGTACGTACTAGATCGTGTTAAATGTACTACTTACGTTACTTCAGAAAAATTATGAAGGGAAGAAAGAAAAAAAGAACATGATGGTAGTGAGTGGAAAATAATGAACACTTTTTGTAGCATGTACATGGGTATTTTTTGTAAATGCGTTATCATTAATCGTCATCACATGAAAATAATCATTCTTTTTTGGAATATTTGTAATTTCAGTTACCTTACTCAAACTAAACGAAAATCATCACAAGTAAATCATTTACAATCACAACTCATGTCTTAATTATAATTGTTTATGTTACTACAGACTACAGTAAGAAAAAAAATGTTTAGTTTTTTCTTCGAATATTCCTCTACACTCGTTTAAATAGCTAAATGATATACGTATTAGTGTTTTTCAGTTCCTGTTCAGTTTCTTTTTTTTCGAGTGACGCATACTTTAAAGAAAGTCTTGTAATAGAGATGGATACATAAAAAAAATGATATTCTTCCACTTCGATATCAACGTTATATCATTACACTGTGTATGTCAGTACAACTGAAACTCTTCAGCCTTTTTAGCCACTATTCTCACACCTTCCTATCTACCTACCTAGTTTGTTATTGACTTGTGTATGAATAAAAAATTGTGAAATAAGCACAACTGAATGCTACTAAGTTGACAACAAAAATTGCACCCTTGTCTGGATTTATTATCACTGAGTTTATTTTTACTCGTATCATATTTCAACATTCATTATTGAATCTTTTCATTCATGCATATTGACAGTTTCTCAAAAGCCCTTTGTCAGTCAGTGGTGAAGGAAAAACATTTTTTTCCAAGAAAAGTTCATGTTAAAAGAGTCATGAAAGGCTATACTAAAAGGTACTTTTCCATATTTCATACGATAATTTCAATTCAGAGTGGATAGCAGTCTCAAAACCCCAAGCAAGATGTAAAATCTTGGTTAATGGAGTGAAAAAGGTGGTGGGTTAAAAGATATTAGTCACCTCTTGGACATGACTTTTTTCACATGATATGGAGCTTAGAAATAAAGAAACGTGTACAAGTATTACCCAAGTGGTAAATGAAATGACTGTTTTCACCTCTTAATCTTTTGATTAAAATAACCAGCACAGGATATATTTACGCTTTATCTGATGACCAATCCAAGCTGTATGATTTTAAAATGCTGCTCATGGAATCCTCCACATTTCATTTTAATGGTTTAGTAATGGAAAACCTATATTTCTGAAAATTAACCATTCTGCCCAAAATAGTTTAGCTGTATCCGTCTTTCTTGCCTATGTTACGTTCATCAGAGTTAGAAGGGAAACAAGTTTAGTAGAGTGAAACCATCACCAGTACGAATTACATAATGCGATTAAGTAACGTCGCTGGCCTTGTAGTTTTAGTAGTCTTCGGAAAATCCTGACGTTTGCATAACCACAAAATTCGTGGTTTTTAAAATTCCCATTTTGTTATTTTGCTTATTTTAAAAATGCATCTTCGGTCAATTTCCCGAGTAGCCTCTGTTTTTGGAAACGTTCCCAAAAATGTGCTGCTCAAAATGCAGTCCCGATTTGTCAGTGGGAATTCTAGAAAAAATTTGCGGATTGGAGTCCAGGGGGTGGAATTGTTTATGGGGCAACCTAGACGTGGGACTGAACTGGGACCAAAAGTTATCCGAGAAACGGGCGTTATTCAAGCATTGCAACTTTGTACGTATCAAAACAATAAATACCTTACTAATAAAAATTCTTATTGACAACCCATGTGTATAACTTATCTGTGAAATTAATTACCAACTAATTAATATGTAGTGGGACATGATCTTATTGACTATGGCAATGTTCCAATAATGGAACTTCAAGAAGCGGACTGGATAGACATGCAAATGATGTCGACCAATGTTGGACGAGTTGTCACTGGAGTTCGAAGGCCGCAAACTTTGTCTTCAGTTGGCGAAAAAATGGACTTGAATACAAAAAATGTGAAGCAAATAGCTGACACGAATAGGCTGGTGAGTAACAGGGAACTAGACTCAAATTTTGCACTTTTAAGTATCAGATAAGCCAATGAATTTTAATTGTTTCTACTCCAGATATCTCAGGGAACAGCAAAAATTCTTGAGGAAGGCCGAGTATGCTTAACGTTAGGAGGTGATCACGCTCTTGGCATTGGAACGGTTCACGGTGCAAGTCAGGTTCATCCGGATTTGTCCGTTTTGTGGATTGATGCCCACGCCGATATCAACACTCCATTAACATCCGAATCCGGAAATATGCATGGCATGTCCGTCTCATTTTTTCTGAAAGAGCTCCAATCGTATCTCACAAAATTTCCGGAATTTTCATCCTGGCTCCAGCCCCGTGTCTCTGCATCCAGTCTAGCATACATTGGCCTGAGGGATGTAGATCCAGCGGAAGCAACAATCCTAGAAATGCTTGGTATAGCCGCATATTCCATGAAAGACGTTGATAAACATGGTATTGAGAAGGTCATGGAAATGGCGCTAGACACAATTTCCCGGGGGAAAAGTTCATGTCCTATACATGTCAGCTACGACATTGACTCTTTATGCAACAGCATTGTGAAAAGTACAGGTACTCCTGTTCCAGGAGGACTCACACTTCGCGAAGGAATAACTCTGCTAGAAATGGTTCACGAAACAGGAAGGCTCGTTTCCATGGATTTGGTCGAAGTTAATCCCCTCCTTGGTACTCAAGCTGATGTACTGACTACTGCTCAAGCAGCAAAGCACCTTATTCTCAGTGCTTTTGGACATAACCGTGGCGGAACTGCATTGAACTCAATCCCAAAACCCTGAAGTCTTAACTATTTTTCGTAAATTTGTTAAATATTCACAATTATTTTTAACTGGCAACATTGCCTTGTTATTTTTTGAGTTGTATGAAAAAAGACACTAAACTTTTAAACCAAAACGTTATTACTGCTTGCTCACCATCATTATATGAATTCATGCACCCATTCACCCATCCCATCGGCAGAACAAAGTACCTACAATCGCCTACCTTGCACCGTGGTCATATCTCTTCCCCATGGGCATCCTCAACGTCATTTTGCATTTCATCTGCAGATAGCGAAAAAAAAGAAACATCACTCACAGGGCATTTATGCATAAGTAAGACAAGACACCGACATCCAGTTCCAATTCCAATGAAGAGCCATGCATGCATAGCAGCCACATTTCTGTTTCATTTGCAATGCCAATTTTTATTTGCTGAAAGAAGTTTCCTTATCGATAAATCTCTACTCTGTGCTTGCATCTCTATACTGTCCCATCTACTTTTCCCCTTGTGAATCTTGTGATCAATGCTTTTAAAGTAAAAATACGGTGACATCTGACAAGGAGTAAACACTAAAGCCATTTCATTTTTGCGAAAGAAGACCTAACAAATTCTCATCGGGGATCATCTGGAAGTAGGTTTAGGACTTGTGACATGACCGGCCATCGACGATTTCGTAGGTGAAATAAGAAAAAATATATATACTTATTTGAAAGTGACTGATGGAGGCTAGCGTGTATTGCGGTTTATCATATTTAATATCAAAGTTAATCT
>JAHZND010002916.1:0-12622 GCA_027744115.1 Acrocyrtus sp. NNG-2020 | reverse complement strand
AGCGTCTATCCACTCTAATTTCAACGCAGTAAAAAAATCAAGTTATTACACTCCTCACCATTGTGTTCACAGACTTTACTTAATGCCTAGTTCATTATGCCATAAAATTGGTCCGTTTTCTAGAGTAATGACGAGCGTCGTGAAACGCTCCAACATTAGGCAGCAAGAGCAAAGTCGGGAAAAATATATTTTTTTATTATTTCATAGCTCAATGATGAAATGGCTGCTCCAAAGACAAGACCGAATATCATTAATTAAATAAGAGAATATAAGACAACTCAATTTAATAACGCAAAAGGAAAAGACAGTACAGCTGAAATGCTGAGAAAGAGTCGCCATAAAAAGGAGTATTTATAATCGTTAACGCTCTAATCTCAGTCACAGCGCAGCGTTGGGAAAGGCAAAAATTGTTATTGTGGAGGGAGCCCTCGCAAAAACATATAAAAATAAAACTTTTTACAAAATATTTTTACAGCCTAAAATCTCCCCTTAAAAATCCTTATCTTATCGTTTCATCACTTTTAGAATGCTTTTGGTATTACATATTACATCCTAAATACAAAACAGTTTCTCTCTTCTTTTTTTATCGCTGTGGTTTTTGCCTTTGTTGGGGTTGGCTTGAGCAGAACAAAAAGCCTCTACACTGAAGCTTAGAGTGTGGAGGGGGCTATGTGAAATGCAGGCAGGGTCAAATTACGCTTTACAGGAATGGAGAAGCAGATTGTGAGTGTGTCATCGTAAAAAAGTACATAGAGCATTCCCACTCTTTTAATATTCCCCTTCTTTATGAAATTCTCTTTTTCGCGAATTAGAAACTTCGCGATAAAAAATTGAGTAAATTGTTAGAAAACAAAATATAAGATTTTGCGATTGCGAGATTTGGGAGTGAGTGATCTAGTAAAACTAATACATTTAATTTTCCCATAATGCAAGTGCAAATTATGCATACCTTGTAATCCTCAAAATTATAGATTTGGGAGTAGTAACCCGAGATAATTCGAGAGTACACAATGAGGTCTACCAAAGCGCATGTGAAATTAAGTTGAGTTTTAAAGGGGAACTAAAGCAAGGGTAAATAAGCGTACGCGTAAATCAAATTATGTAGCGGAAGGCCGTAAAGTAGCAGTTTTACTGCGCCTGTTTTTGACGTACTTAATTTCATCAATTAAACCTTTTCGATTCACTGATAGTAGTTAGCAAATACGCGGAGTAGTAAGATTCGCGCTTCTCTCTGAAAAAAAAAACATTTTTTTCCCTTGTCTCCCATCTCATTTCAGTTAGCTAATTAGTGTTAGTGTGCCTACGCAAGGAATATAATGCGAGGCAGTTTCGCGATCACCACGGCTGGTTGAGGGTTGAGGCTCAGATGCAAATGCATTAATCGAAGCTTGACGATCTCGCATCCATTTACTAGGTCTGCGAACTGCGAGCGCAAAAGTGTAGCCATAAACCAAAACAAATGAAAGTAAAGTGGAGGCAAGTAGGCCCAGGCTCTGCGGTTTACTTACCGTTCGCAGTAGTGGCTAGCAAAAACCATTTTCGATTTGTAATTAGCGAAAAAGGAGTATTGATCCTTTTCTAAGAGTAGAGAAAGGGAATACGAATATTTTTTTTAAAAAAAGAATGACAATGACTATGATCGCCAGCGGAAGTACGTGAACGTGACTGTTGTCGTCATCCCATCGTAAAAATACCGTACTTGGGATACTCTAGGCTGCTCTGCCGATGTCTGTAGTAGGTGCATAGCTCTCCCATTGTTAAATCAGAAATTGCATTGTTTTGGCAAGAGTGCCACCAAAGTAGCAGTGCAAATAAAGGAGTATCATCGCCGTGTAATTACTACTCGTTTACATTTTTAGGAGGACCATGGGGGACACTGACATCATCTTGGAGGGAGAAGTGGAGAGCTATACGCTAGTGCTATTGTAATCTCTGCAATCTGCATGTAAAAAAGTATATTCGCGCAAGTCCTTGACTTCTAAAGAGGTTACGAGAAGCCGTAGCGCATAAAACAATTATTGCAGAAAATATATCCTTCACGCGAACAAATAGCAGAAGAGTGAACTTGTGCAAAGGAAAATGATAATTTTTCATTGTTTTATGGCTCCATGTAAAGCACTTAAAATATTTTTCTTCGGACAAGACACACCGCGTGAACAACTCAAGTTATGAGACGGTGAAAAGCTTCTACATAAGCCTGACGTGTCATTATTTTTGCCAGTTGGTAATAACAATAACAGATTTCTATTTTGCGCATAGATGTGCAAAAATGCTACTAGCCAAAGCCAACTAGACTACGAGCTATAGCCACGGAGAAGACTCGCTCATAATTTCAATTACTGCAGCTCGCACACGTAATACGGAGTGCACGTACATACCCTTAAAAATATTTTTTTTTCGTTGGCAAAGGTCCGATAACATGTCGGCCGGCTATAAAAGATGAATGCACCTTTAAAAGTTAACGTTTTTGTCGACCTGCCTCACCTCACTCTTAAGAAGCGCCTCTGCCTCTTCTCTTCCTCATCTGCCAAGGTAAATAGTGCAAGCATATTTTTTGCAATTCGATTCCCTCTTCCTTCCCCCAAGGATAAAGCAATAAGATGCCAGGGATGACGTGCGGAATCGGTGCAAATGCGCACTGCAAATATCAAAAGCTGAGACAGGTGTGAGTGTGTGACTCTCAACAGCGCACATTTATAAACTTTCAGTCAGCCTGAAGTAGCCAGTCTGCTAACCCTAACAAGCCATTTTTTTCCAGTCCCACACCATAATCATCATTAGAGCTGTCAATCCCGACATCCCGGCCGAAAACGAGTTGACTGGTGGAAAGCAATTTTTTTTCTCGTACCGAAGCAAAGTTTTTAAAAAATATACATTTTTTATTTTCGAGGGCCATTTTTCACTTTTTTTAGAATTTGGCTTGTACGCTGCCAATATTTCGTTTCGGAGCAGTGACTCCCTCTCAGGATATGGAATGGAGGCTGTCCGCGTAAAAGAAAATGACCGTGTATAATAAGTAGGATGGTGATTCATTGCATTCATTCTGCGATGATTGTTATACATCGGAGATAACCATTTTTTAAAAATTCCTGCCCATGTTGTAAAAGAGGAAGAGAAGAGAAGCGTTAACTATAACCAGCTAGATTATTGTCATAAAATCAGTGAACTTGAAAAAAGATCTAGCATGCTAGCCAGCTAAAAAATTTGTACAGTAGAAGGTACAGTAGATACGGCAAAAAATAAATTTTTGGGGATTTTTTACGTTCGCTCATCTCAAAATGTTGGACCTTCCCACCACGTTTGCTAATAGGTAATATAGGTACATACCTGCTATTAATTCTTCGACAAGGCAAGGGTTTTACTTTACCTCTCGATCAAGAGATAAAAGTGAGCAGTTACGAAGGCGGAGAGAATGAGTCGCCGAGCGATAATAAATTTGCTAACAGTTTTCGGAGATCTCCCAAGTCCTAGTCCCAGTCCTAGTCCATCCACAGACAAAAATGCCAGTTTTTTGTTCAGCACTGTCGTCACCTCCTCATCACTGTCGCACAATTTTATTTTAGAACTGTTGTAAGGACAGCAATGAAACTCGATTTTTTGCAAATTTATTATTTGCAGATGGCTCTGTAAAACTTCAATTTTTCCCATGAGGAAGAGTCCCAAACATATGTAGACTACGATGATGAGCCGAGTAAAAAAGGCAGTAAACAATGTAAACTTCCTTGTTGCCCGGCAGGAGGTAGTTGTCGAAGGAGAGGAAACAGGTATTTGCATAATCATTTGTCTATTCATCCCTTAAAAAAGATTTCCCAGGCGGATTAGCTACGGTGAAATGACAGCTTCGGTGAATGGGATGGACTCTCATCGCTGCTGTTGCAGTTTTTGATGAGCGCTAATGTCAAGAACGAGTATGCCAGAGTTACTTTTTATTACTCAAAATACATTCACTATATGAATGGCCTCCCCAAAATCTCATCTAATTCCACTTGGATAACTACGAATTTACGAACTAGGAGAAAAAAAATTGATTGTGAAGGGAAAAATTCTCTGACGGACTCATGCTAGTCCTCAACAGAAAATTCCATTCTACGCTGACATTCCATTCTCCGTCTTTTCTCTATTGTTGGGGAAATGGAGAAAATGGAAGAGAAGATTCTTTTTTTTTTCTGCACTTCTTTTCAGAGGCTATTAACAGAAAAGTAAAAAAAATAATAATATAAAAAAAATCAGACTTCTTTTGAAATCTCCACTCCATTCTTCCGATAATTACAGAAGCTAGTTTTGCAGGATTATTGCGCAAAGTGCATGCTGTTATGTTGCTCTGCTGCTACTGTTGTTTGTGGAGGAGCAAAAGTTGTAAGATTTTTGCAGCTTCTGCTTTTCTGCCAGATGAGAGCATGAATCATGGATATTCGATCGAGTATTATTCGTTTTATTAGTACTTTTCAGACTTCCCACAAAAGCAAACAATACAGGCTCCCCGCTGATTTCGGTACTAAACCGCTGCTGCGCTGACTATTTTTTTTCTTCTGGCCGTAGTCTATCCGCTCATCAGAGCAACTCATTTCAAGTGCACAGAGCGTACTCGTTTTTCCGTCATTAGTGCAGTTAATGATCACTCTCAATCTCTCGTCATCACATCAACTTGGCAGCTTTTTCTTCTCTTTTAATAATATCATTTTATCATTTCCCCCACAAAAAATATATTACTATTGTCAGCCACTGAAAAGAAAAATTTTCTGGGATTTCATACGACTTTTCGTGCGGATTGTGATTTTCGCCGAATCTGAAACGGATTTGCTCAAAGATGCTTTCTCGTGTTAGAGAGCTTTAGGCACTTTTAAAATAAAAATTAGCGAAGACTTCTGCCTCTGTCATCTCACGCGTTTTCTAATTAAATTTAGCGTCAGAATTCTCCGCTCATATATATGCCATTTCACATGTCGCTTCATTACCAAAAACTTCCCTTTTCCCAGAGCACCCATCACCCACGGAACGAATATGCGATTTGTAATCTCGGTAAAATTGTAATCACCTTTTATACCCCACCCGGAAGCCACAATCCTCTCACTTTCATGATACCCCAGAAGTATATGATAAAAGAGCCTATTTTTGCAAGTGTAATGGATGGTGAGCTGTAAGGTGAGCGGAAGGAAGCTTTGTAATTTGCAATCTCGCTATTTATGTAAACAAGCCTCGTTTTCCTGGACGTGTCTTTTCAAAACAAGCAAAGTACCTATACGCCTACACACCCTCCACGGCTATAGCTGAACTTGTTTTAATCAAATTTGATATTTTGAGTGTAAGTTCTTTTTACACATATCGACATCGACAGAGATCGAAAGTGATTTTCTGCTCAATGAGCTGAGCCTTGTGTCACGTAAAGCATAGCAGAAATGTGAAGTGCTGCTCATTCACAGCGAGAGTGTGTTAATTCGTACGTGTGAGAGATTGTTTTTGATAGTTGATCGCAGATCGCCCAGCTTTTATATTTTGGCTGTGTTGATTCCTCCAAAAAAATCTTCCCTTCTTACGTAAGAAGGACTACTCTGCCATTGTATTTGGGAATTTAGTGCTCACATCAGCGATCTCTTTAATCGTTTAATCTCGGCTGACATACCGTTTCATTAGCGTAACAAGGTTGCTTTGGAAAGCACAGGTTTAATTACTGGCAGCACACTATAGTTAACAGCACAGCCATAGTACAGTACAAATAGCAAAGTAATTAGTGCATTACATGTAAATTGTAAAGTGGATGTGTAGACACAGTCTCCTGTTTTCGTTGCTACAATATCATTTTTGGTGTGGAGTGCGCTATCCTCTGCGATAGCGTTTTTCTATAAGAGGGCACTATCCTTCCTGGGAATCGTTTATTTATGGTTTGCCCAAGCGGTAGTGCTTTATTAAATGCGCACATTTACCAAAATGATAGTCATAACTGAACGGAGAGTGTTTATGCGCTGGCTCTCGCTCCCACGCTCCCCACTACACTTACTCTTTTTTTAAAATGAAAGACAGACTCAGATGGAAGTACGGATTACTTGCTTTTTGTTACAAGTTTACAAATTTTTATAATATGCTTGCAGTTTGCAGTTTAACTTAAGTCGGAAGATAAAAAAAATATTTTTTCAGAGTAGGTCGTTGCTGTTGTTGTTCCGTCAGTTTTTGGCCGAGCATTTTCATTTAGACAATTTACTGGCCAGTGCACTACTCCTTTTTTTTCAGGGTAGGTCGTTGCTGTTGTTGTTCCGTCAGTTTTTGGCCGAGCATTTTCATTTAGACAATTTACTGGCCAGTGCACTACTCCTCCATGCTTCCGTACACAGCAAAAACGTTTCTTGACATGGACCTAGTCCGAGCAGTGATTTGAGGTTTTTGCATCTTCCTCTTTCTTCAAGACGGGTAATGGTAATATTTACTGGTAATAGGTAAAAAAATGTCGATTTTTAACTGCGGAAGAAAGTTGGCAAAGATTATATAAGGATAGCTGATAGCTTGCACAGATTGAAAAGGGAATTGGCATGTTATGTAAAAGTAATGATCGTGTAATTTGTAATTTTGTACTCTTTCATAATCGCAATGTACCACTCATCGCCATTCATTACGGGGGGTTGTGTGTGTGCATGTGAGTCCGTTCGTGTGAGTATCATTACCACTCACTCACTGCAATAATATTGACATGTTTCCTTCAGCGTTCTTCTTCTCCCTCTGTGAAATGCTTATTTAATAAATCTGCGGAAAATAAAACAAGCTGACTGGTGGCTAGCCGCAAAAAACATTTTTTAACTGTCTGGCTTAATGACAGATCCCAGGTAAAGGATGTAAGATGTAACTCGCTCGCTGGTGCGGAACAAGGAACAATACAACAATAAAACCTAAAATACCTATGAATGAGCCATATCATCAGCATCAGCCGTGAGACCCGAAAAAACATGTTAAGTTAAAAATCGGATGATCGGAACTTGTCATTCAGCCCTTGTAATTTTGACATTACCACGTACTAACCTCCTCCCATTTGCATTCAGTTTGGGAATGGGACTGAAAATCGAACTTTGAGTTTATGTTCGTGTTGATCTGTAGTTAGCTCCGAAAATTGAAGACTTTTTGTCAGCCGAACCGGAATCATTCACGCAGATTCGGGATGCTGATACGTACAAAATTGCGGACTTATCTGAAGGTTTCTCTGTCTTTCTGCCTCTAATAATTTTAATGGCTAATAATGCCCCATTCCGTGACAATTTTTTTGATAGCACAGCTATTTTCAGGAACTGCGACAGCGACCTGCGTGAACAAAAGTAGTGTTGATGAGCGAACTTTCATTGAGACTGAGAACAAAGCGGTGACAGGAAATTCACCTGGGTTAGTTCTTGCAGAAAGTTGTACATTTTTTTGCAGACTGTATAGCTCGTCACATGCCTGCCACTAATTTTCTTTGGAAAATTAGCAATAACTGTCCCTCTATTTTTGCGGGAATGGTGACAAACTTTTCGGAATGACACATTACATAAGATAAATGGACTCTGCGAACAACGACCCTATCAGCTCACAGCGGAGCAAAAGCAAAGATCTCTCTAAGGAGCAGTGTTCAGCCTAAAAGCAGTGGAGAATCGCTCTACTCCATTATCCAATATCATTTTGAGACCCTTTGAACCGTAAAACGGCAAATTTTCATACAGCGCGCGCAATTCAAAAACGGCCTATGCCACTTTTTCCTTCTTTTATACTAATAGCCGCTAAGAGAATGGGACGAAAATCTCGTTTAATGCGACATTTCATTGAATGCGACATTAAATCCTTTGTCGTCTTCCCGAATCATACCCTACCTCCCTACTGCCCCCCACTTCGCTAAATGAAAGGGGAGGGAAAGATGCTCATATAGCCAATTCCAAGTCCATTTAAAATTCAATGGCTGCCAGCAGCACAGCTTATTGCTGATTACGCAATTTTTCTCCGTCCGCTGAAAATGAAAAGGATTATCAGTGAAGAGATAGCGCATCTCCCTTTTACCCAAGCAGGTTTTACTATGAAATGCCACCAGTTAAGTTTTTTATCCGAAAACAGGTGCAGCCTCTCGTAAAGCACACAAGATGGGCATCTCCGATAAAAAATATATATAACCGTCTCAAGCTCAAACCAATTTGTGGCATGGTTCCGTCTTCCGTCATCCACTCTACTTCCTTTTTTCTTCCAGTAAAAAATAATTTTTAAAAATACCGGCAATAAAGCATTCTGCTTAGCTAGGCTGTACTTTAAAAAAGTCATAATCCGGTAAATTAATGAAAATCCGCCACATTCACTACTCACCTCAGCATAATATAAGCCGACAAGGGATAGCTCAAGTGAATCAGCACGCCCGGCGATGTACTACCATTTAATTTACATTTTCAAATTGAGTTCACAGGAGAGAACTCAGCTTTGTAGCGCCAGTCTAAAGCCACAGTTCAGCCATGTGTGGACGGTGGAATTTTTTTGTACGAAAAAATATACAAGACTGGATGTTAGCGTGTATCCAGTTTAGCTGTGGGAGAAGTGGGAGCATGAAAAGTGATAGTGAAATGAGCATGAGCAAATGATTGCAGTCCCAGCACAGAGCTGTAGAGCTAAAGGTCCCTGTTCTTGCATAGGAGGAAATGGAATTTTCGCATGTACACCAACAAGCCACCGGATTTCCGCTGTAGCTATTTTCAGTATTTTCTGCCACGGAGAGTAGCATCTAAATGAAGTGAGCATAGTAAGTGGCTCTGTCTGTAATCAAATTGAGGCTACCTTTTTTATCAAGTGCTGGGCGCTCATGCCACAGTTCACCAAATTAAAACTTCGACGTAGGTAGGTATCCATCTCGGATAACTTAGGTTAGTGTGGTCGTTGAATTTTTTTAGTTGGTAACTATTCTCCCTCCTTTTCACCCTCTTTGAAGGTGAGCCGTTCTCGTTTTCAGGTCATCTCCCTACACAGTTTTTTGCAACTGTTTGCAGCTTGTTGCAGCGCATCTTCTGCTGAGACGTGCAAATATAATTTTATACAGTGTCAGGAAAGAAGTAGTTGAAAGTCACCGAAAAATTTAAAGATACGTCATAAATTCGATGCTTTTAATCCACTCCCGCTTCCCGTAAGACAAAATCACGTAAAGCACTTGATAGAGCAGAAGCTGCACTCCCATGCACTTGCCTCTCCAGACAGAAGGGGCATTCTAAGATGTCAGAGCACTTCCTCGCTTCCTTTTCTCAGATTCTGATGAGAACCTGTCCTACGCAGTTCTTATTACAAAAATAAGGAAATGGGACCAGTGGCGACGGAAGAGTCCAAACTTGCCATCGTCCTCGTCCTCATCCACCCTCAGAGAAAAGCTCTTTTCACAGGAGAACGCGTAGTATTTACCCACCTGTGGCTTATGCCCTCACATTCCGCTTTATTATTTTAGCATAATGAGCAGATAGTCTCCGAGAGGAGGACCTCTTCTAGGTGGCCTCTACTAGTCTCATCCTCATCAGAGAAAATTTCCCAGCCCACCTCCACCCAACATTGCGGACAGACTCGATGAATGAGCATTACCGCAATAATCATTACGCCGAGTATAATGTATCACATTACACTCCTCTTCTCCAGTTGATCTCCAGCTTAAAGCCACACAAGAACATTGAGTTGAGTTTTCCTTTTTGAGTTTCCCCCAACCAAAAATATTCGACGAACATTTTTTCAGGCTCTATGAAACTTTTCGTGCATTGCACCCTCCATATGTGCGTTGCATGACATGCCATTTGACTTTTGACAAAAGGAACGTGAAAAAGGAACAAAGTGGCTCTCGTCTTTTGAGAAACATGCGAAATGGGAAAGTACTATGAAACCCCGAGCCACACTCCGCTACTTCTCCTTTTTTACTCCCTCTCAGAAATAATTTCTATCTTCTGTAAATTGTAAGGAATTTTTTTCTACTACGTCATTCCCCAAAATGCTGAGCCTTTTCTCTAATAAGAAAAAATAGGAATTCTAAAGAAACTGTCGATAGCCTCTTCAGCTGCTAACCGTTTTATAATGGGATGCTGCTATTTCATACTACGCGTATCTTTAAATATGAGATAGGGCCAGAAAAGGCAGTTTTATTTTGCAAAGTCCAAAAGTCAACTGCCACGGATGCTTCAAAAAGGGCTGCGTACATTTTCATAAAATTTGTTTCCTTCATGATTTATTACGACAGACTATTATGTGCTTGTTCTGACTGTGTCATTTTGCAGCGACTATTTGGACTTGACTAGCAGAAAAAAGTCATCCGCTCACTTCAGTCTACAAATTGGCAAAATGACAAAAAGTTTGATGATTGCGCTTGCAGAAAACCAGTAATAGACAGGCACATTTTAAACATTTTCTTTCATTGTAAAGAGGACGCTCTACATTTCTCTTCTTGTGATTGTGACTGTGAGAAAATATTTTCAAGGCACAGCCACCAGCCACCAAGCTGCATGTCGTGTGTGCGTGTACTGCGGCACTATGCACTTCTCTAGTCAGCTTTCAATTTTAGCACAGAAAATGTCAATTTAGCTATCTATTTACTACCAACTGCCCTGTGAAAAGCAAAAACACTCATTTCACATTATCCCATTGGTAATGGATGACTCTACAGATTTCTCTTTTATTATTTTCCCAAGAGGATTAAAAAATTAAAATGAAGCTGATCACATAAACCCATTACATATCAGATTAGTAAGTTTAGAATAAAGAGGGATGTGTCTGGGTAGCATAGTAAAAATATGAGCTCTTGCTCTTGCTGATTAATTTTTTGCTGTGAACTTTGGCAGCACAATTATTGCGGGCTGGTAATTGCTGCGACGCAAGACATCATTTCTTAAGCAATTTTGTTAAGAGCCGTGAAGCGAAATGATAAGGATAACTGAGCGCGGGCGGTGCGCCCTTCACCGACAAATGAAGAAAAATGCTGGTGCTGGAAGCAATTTTAAGATTTACGGTTACGGTATCACTGCAAAAAGGGATTTACGAAGATGCTCTTTAAGCGGAAATTTGAAACGGAGAAGTTGCAAGCGCCTTTTCCTCCCCTTCACCACCCAATATTTCATGAAGCATGCAATCGTAATAAAGGAAAACAGCAAACCACTGTAATAAAACAGAACAAAAACTAGTGCCCTTTTAATTCCGTTTTTGGAGTGCGAGTGCTCCCCAATCTTTAAAGTTTCATGCGACACTCTTCAAAAAAAATTCAAAAGTTTTTGTAGGCTATCTTGCAAATCAGATTTTTCTTTTGTCCTTCCCTGTCCTCCGCAGAATGTGGAGCACTTCGGGTGAAGAAAACACACTACTTAATAATTACACACTACTTATTTAGCCGTAAAGAGAAAAAAATCATTTTCAAATATATTTTTGAATTACAAATCTGGCGAATAAACAGCATCTCTTATTGTTAGTAAAATGGATAAAGAAAGGGATATACATAATGTGGACTTACGCTCAGTGCATTCCCATTGTTCCAGTTTTGATTGTGGTGCGTTTCAAAACGAAGTTTCTCCAGGGAGTGCTACACTACGATCAGCACACAAAGGGGCGAACTTGCCGAGAAAAGTGTTAAAATAAAAAACGCTTTCCTATTTGTTATGGGAGAAAGTACTGAATTTTTCCGGCTTCTGTTGTCCGGAGAAGTCTCTTCATCTGGTTGGGGCTAAGCACACTTTTTGTACGCGGGAGCCCCAGAAAAGGGAAAAAATGAAAGCCTCTTAAGAGACTAAAAAGGTATTGATCCTCATGAATAAAGGATAATCCGAATACGCCTTAAGGAGGGAGTCCGCTCCAGTCTTATCGCATATTTATGTGCGTTTCACTAAATGCAGAGTTATGAACTAGAGAAAAAGGATAGGTGGCTTCTGACAAAAATGATTTTGCCCCAAGAACAGAATTTTTTTCCAGGGATAGAAACAGAAAAAGTTTATCTGTTATTACCCGGCTAGAGTAGCAGAATTATATTTTTGGAGTGTTGGGAAAACTCTCTCCCTGTCTGAACGTTACGGTGTAATTACGCATACAGTTGGATATAGGGACACACCGTAAACACAGCCGGAATAATTGTTCGGATGGAGTAGTCTTTGCTTACCAACCATGTGGGAAGCGACATGCGTAAAGTTGGAACTGTCACCAAAAACTGTAAAACCGGTTGGTGGCAACACAATTAGAACTACTTTCCCATTTTCCTGTATCTTTCTCCACCGAAAGAAAAAATAATTGTTATGTGATTGTGATGCACAGAAGCACTGTCAATTGCCCATTGTGGAACAATTTGAGGCTGTCGTACATGGCTAGATTAAAAAATTCACTGAGCCCACTGCAGTATAAACTGAAGTGATTTGAGGATTATGAAAAATAATTCTGGACAAGTCCCATGAGGATTCTATGGCACTTCACTGGCAGCTAACCCGGTTCTGCTGATAAGTTACGGAGTTAAAGTGCAGAAGCCTCGTTGTCCTTTGGTCAAGGTGAGAGCAATGCACATAGATAACCGATTGCATCGGAGATGACACTTTTTTTGTTAGGCACCCCAAACTGTTTACAATTCACTCAGCTATCACCATTCGCCCACTACAATTTTCCTGGGCGCTGAAGGGAACTTGCTGTAATTTTTGGA
>JAHZND010002915.1:0-20690 GCA_027744115.1 Acrocyrtus sp. NNG-2020 | reverse complement strand
AAAGCTGAGAAGAAGGGAGCAGTGTGTGGCTCGCTTGTCAGTTTGGAGAGGAAATGAGTGAAAGATCCATGAAGTGTAATGGGTGGAAATGACTGTGTTTGTTTTATAGTTTAGTAATGATCATTCATAGCAATGTGAAACAAAATGGAAAGCTTTCAGTGAGCAAAGCTGGGAAGCTTACCTCGCCCAAAAAAAACTTCCTTCATTTAAGAAATGGGTGCAAATACGCAAGGAATTATATGAAAATGTACGGATGGGCAAAAATTCAGGCTACAAAGGAATAGAAGATACAAAGTGCATGTCTATGTCTCCTATAAATAGTACTTACATTCAGGTCAAGGGTAAGAACCTACACGGTAGAACTGTGCAGCGTGCACAATTAAAATTCCTTACAAATTGTTACTGCAGGTAGAGTAATCCTACTATTTAATCTTTAAAGAATGGTAGAACTTGTGCCAGTAAATGGTATGCAAAATATTTTCTATGATATGTGAAATTTTAATGACAGGACAGGTGTCAAGACGGCATCTTCATTCTTGAATGTAATATGCCTATTCCCAAAAAATATTTCTCCTAAACACCTGCAACTCACAACAAGCATGACGACCCATCGTCAAAAATAATTAGACATTGGATTAGTGACTAAAAATTACTAGCCAGAAATATTTATATGAACCACCAAACTACTTCTTCAGTGATTTCCAGTTTTACAATAGTGAGCAACCCTGGAAAACCTACTTTTTGCGGCGTCAGTTTTAGCAGGATTTGGAAATAGGTTTTAGGTTCCAGGAGTCTCATTAGTTTAAAGCTGTCTTCCTTTGAAGCTATCAGGTAAATGAAAAATGGATGAAACCTGAAGAATTTTCGGAAGGCACGGGCTGGCTCCATTGCGACCGACGAGTAGTAATAAATTGCACGTCAGGATATATTTTTACAATTTATTATTGCCTATCTATATAGATTTTCCAAGCTTCATAAAAAATAATATGGCAATAGTTTCGCTCGAACCAACTCTTCTAGAATCGAGTGTTCTAGCAAAAAACGCTGGCCTGTGCTTTATGTTCATTATTCTACGAACAATTGGCACAATGACGGATTTAAAATGATGATCTATCAACCTACCTAACCTAAATACCTACGTACCTAGACGGTTTTTCTAATTAATTCCTAGAGTACCCTTTCCCCATCACTTACTTAAGTGCAGTGAACTCTTGATCCCGCATTTACGGACAATTTTTCTCTTATCAGAGGCAATAGAGTAAGCTATACGTAGACTCTCTGGGATTATAAGCAGGATTCAATTTCGCTGCCAATTTTTGGTAATAATGATTATCCTGAATCCTGCTGAATCATTACTAGAGAGGAACGCATGAGAAAAGAGCAATTTTCTCGTTTCTCGTTCCAGTCTGGCTTCAAGTCCTCCCACAATGGACCTTTAAGAGTGATGATAATGAACACGAGTTTGAGCATGAGGGCATTAGTCAGAGTTTTTTGTCTCGTCCGCTTCTCCGAATAATTTATCTCTTCTGTTATGATATAAATGCTAAAAAGCACAGTCCTTCATATATGGGAATAGGATATTGGGCGGTTTGGCTGCCTATTATACGGCTTCCCTCTAATTTAACTCCTGTTTACTCTGAAATACTTCTGCCGCAAAACAATCCAAAAAATAATCCTCAGCAAATCAGTAAATTGCGAACTCCATCAGATGGTGGTAATAGGGGAAAATTGCGATGAATTACGGTTAATTGCACTGGTAATTAAAGAAAGTGATTTTCCGATGCATCATTAGTACTTTCACTAATATTACCTTCGTGGAAGCTGATACCCATATCGTTTACAAAGTGAAATGTATACGTAAACTTTTTGGCATGAAAAGCAGGTAACGGAGTATATTACTTCTAGCTTTGTCATCATATGTATAGGTATGTCAGCAATCAGCGGAAAAAAAGAGCAACTTCCTAAACCTGCTAATAGGACTTTCTGAGTGAACCCCTATTCCACATGCAAATAGACTTTTAGAAATGATTAAAGAAAGACACAAAAATTAAACAGCAATTTAATTCTTAGCAGTCTTCCTACTCGCCAATTACTCGATTCAATTCCACCAATCTGTAAAAAATTAGCATGAAGCGAGGAAATATGCAAGTGGCAAGACAAGAAGCCCTATGGAAAGTAATGAGAAAAATATCTAACCAGAGTTTAAAAAGCTATATTCCTACTCTCCAATTACTCGATTCAATTCCACCAATCTGTAAAAAATTAGCATGAAGCGAGGAAATATGCAAGTGGCAAGACAAGAAGCCCTATGGAAAGTAATGAGAAAAATATCTAACCGGAGTTTAAAAAGCTATAGTTCTGCTTACCAAAATAAGTGATTTCAGCCTTGCAGGATTATATAATCATTTGCCCACTGGAAAACTTTTTTTCGAGTTAAATCTTTTGTGAGACAAGTAAAAAACAGTTTTCGTGAATACCACCATTTACGGAGAGAGCTATCATTAAAGGGGGCGACTAATGGTAAGCTTCATTTACTTTCATTTCTCGAAGCACTTTTGCTGAAGGGCTCTAATTAAATCGGAATTTTCCTCTATCCCCTTCTCCTTTTCCGTCCAATTAATATCATTTTCCTCCCCACTCATTGTCGGAGTCACGACAGCTGGAGTCGTTCAGATTGCAATTTTGATAGTGACGGAATGTGAACGGACGAAAATACCCAACATAAAAATAAACGCACACAATTAGTACACTCCGCACATTGCAAAACTTATTTTTTTCGAGTTGGAACGTCTGAATTCCTGCCAAACTGTCCAAAAGTTGCATACACAAAGCACAACTAAATGAATTACAAAATACAAAAGATGTGAAAATAAAGCTTTGCGAAACTTAAATTTTTAAGCATTCCCGATTTTTAGAAAGAAATGGCGGAAGATGAAACGCAAACTTTTGCCTTTGTTTTTTTAATGTGCTATATCCTGCACTAATGTCCTGTTTTTAGACGAGTGCTGGAAAATGATAAGAATTGGAATGCGGAATATCAGGCAGGATATAACTGCTTTTCAAAGTAGTGTCTTTTAGGATTGACTCACTTTGCAGCGCAATGACTGCTACATTTTATGCCCCTGTGTGGTTATTGTTTGTGGTGTTGAGGAGATTAGCGGAAACTGTCGTTCCTGCTTATTCTCATCATCGCCATTCCACTTTCACTGATAAAACAGAAGGGGGAAAAGCCAAACCAGCTTTGGAAACAGTACATTTCCTCCAATGCGGGAGGCAAAAGTACGCCCATGATGGTGGCAATAAAACGGCAAAAATCTTCTCCAAAATGTTATGGACTGATATGCTCCCGAGGATTGAGAAAATGCAGTAAATGATAGGACATCACGGTTAGTTTTGTATAGTAGCAAGCTTTAGAATTAATAATACCTGTACCCAAAATAAATGTACATTTATACTGGGAAAACTGCTTGCCATTGCTGCCATCATCATTATCCATTGTTATTGCCGCGGAGTCTGGAACGCTTTTATATGAACTCCATCCCTATTTGGGGAAAAATGGCTGGATGCTATTTTCCCCTTTCGCCTGAATTAGCACAACGATAATGATACGAAATGGAGGTGTGTGTTTGTGCATATGACATGGCATTGTTGCTCGTACTCTTATCGGAATCGTGATGATCGACATTTCGCATGCTCATCATCTTTTTTCTCTTTTTCGTGTTGCATGACAGAACATATCAGAGTGTAAAGGGAAAGTGGTACGACAAAAACCAGCCCTTTTGTTTACCTGTCTGCTCCTTTCTTTTATGGCAGGAAAAATAATGATAAAGCTTTCCCCTTCCAACTAGGATGGATACACAGGTCGTGGAAATATCTCTTTTGCCCGCCGATATTCTTTGTACTAGTGGAGAAAGTGGGGCAACCGTTGGGCGGATAGTATGCCTACTCCTGGCATTGTTGGAATTTATTTAGGTATGGTATTGTCGCGGAACTAATGAATTCCAATTATAGGCAGAACATGCAAAAGATAAAAGATATGGCCACGGAAAACCAGCGAGCTATTCAATAAATGAGGGCATGATACATGTACTCAGGTAGTGTTGTTAAGCCTAGAAAAATGCATTTTTATGCTTAATAAAGCTCATCCATGCAAATAAGATATTTGAGTAAGCACTATTGTCTGAAAAAAATCCAAGTTAGTAAGGCTAAACGATCTTACCGAAATGTAATGATAGAAATTGTGGCCTGAAAAATGCATCCCTTTAGTGGAGGAAGTGAGCATAGGTACGAAAACGTTACAATAAAATATTACGCCGCTCCGTTTGCTTCCGCTTCATCTGCAGAAATAATGATGTATGGGGAGTTTCACACTCCACATCTTTCTGATTGCATGGCGGCATAGTGAAAATCAGGAAAGATTTCTCACGCTCCTTTTCAATTTTCAAAGAGTCCATTTGCTCTGCTCACAGCTAAAAGTGTACATTTTCTCCATTTGACTACATGAAAGGTGAAATTTTCACTTTATCATTTGCGCTCTCAAGGTGGATATCTCCAAAGTGAAAACTGAGTCTTACTCATTTTCTCTGTTGGTTTAACCTCTTTTCTTAAACGTGGTTGCTGGCATGACTTCTACTGCTCTCAATTTTCCTATTTTTTCCCTTCTGCGTTTCTCTCGTTTTTTGGTTCATCTCCCAACGGGATTACATTAGCCCTTCATTTTTCTCTGGGTTCCCCATTTGTGCAGCACATGCATTACGCCCAGCTCTTCTGCCATTGTTGCTTAAAAGAGAAAGCAACCAATGTTTTCAAGCAAGGAAGGCGAAATAAACTAGTTTGATTATTACAGTTCGACGGCCTGATATTGACTCTCTCTTGAGACCTTTTTTCTCTTCTTGAAGAAAAAAACTTTTTTTAGCTCACATAGAGGCTCAGCCGTATGACATGAAATTGTTCTGCGTGTGCAGAAAACAATTTCCAGTCCAACGTCCTTCTGATTCCAGTATGGAGAGAGTAGAGCAGCTCCAGTCACATCTATTTTAGGACTGGTTCAAGACGAGAAAAAGATATGTTCTGATAATATTGTTTCTCAAACATCTGCGAAAAAATAGACACACTACCTGCTTCACACGTATGAGGTAGCAGGTAGCCGTTTTTCGGCTGGTTTTAGGCAAAATGATAAGACAACTGGGGAGAGATGAAAAACAAAGTTTGCATTTGGAACGTGCTCAGAGCCTTCAGCAAAAATGCCAACAAGTGCTACAAGTCCCTGCAGGATCTCTTTCCGTATGTACCCAAAATATTCTTTTTTGCGAAACATTGCTATTTTTTAAAAAACATATTTTCAGCATTTATTCCTTTTGTTTACTTTAATTTTGGTTTCATTGAGTTTTAGCTAGTTGGGTACATAGCCAGTTTGTTGTTGCAAGACTGTGACTGTGCCACTTTCAGAAAACTGTGTAAGGTAGAATGAACGTTGCCATTTTGGTTTTCTACTTTATGGATTTTTCATGTTGCGTAACAGGGAAAATACTGCTCTGTTTTGGTGATAATATAAACCTGGCTGCATGGAGCATCGAGTACCACTATTGACGAGAAAGCGACTGTTTGGAAGTGATTTTTAAATTTATACCTTCCGCAGCCAGTTTTTCTTTTTGAGTGACACAATGGAAAATGGCAAGCGCCTTCCAATTGTTAAGGGCAATGTATCTCTAAAAAAGCTTTCTTGTATAGAACTCAGCTTTCTTTAAAATGTTGCATTGACCTGGCGAGGAAATTGAGTGAGGAGGAAAAAAGAGTACAATTCACTTTGCCGTCTTTCCTCCGTCACAAAATGCAATTTATCTTGTTTGATTATTGGTGCCGTCACAGATAAAAGTACACGCTTCTAGACTTCTACATAGCACATTCACGCCGCCAGCTCGTTGACATGTGCCATAATCACTACATTTCCTTCTCAGCTTGCGTAATGTTATATGAACTGATTTCCGAAAAAGGGAATCCAAAAAAAGATTTTTTTCCTGAATTCCCTTCAAGTTTGCTTTCCATGCAAGGCTATTTTTATTTTTGAAGTGCTCTGCTCAGGAATTTCTACGATGCTCTTCCCGTTTAATCTATGCGATACCTTAAGTAGATATTTTCCTAACAAGTATTCTGGAGAAATCCAAATGAAATGCAATCTCAAATCTTATGCAGGATTGTAAGCTGAGCATTTTATGCTTGATAGATGAAATAAACAGTTCGCGGACTTGGTTTCTAAATGATTGTTGGAAAATAGAGCCAATGATGCTTCAGTCAACGTTCCTAGAAGACATAAAGTATTTGTTCACTGAAGATGATATGAGTAAGCAAGAATCATTCCAGTTCAGTGACATCGCACACCACAAAATCCCCCAAATCTTTGACGACTTTATTTTCATGTCGAAAAGAGCTTACGTATGAACTTATAATGTTGTCAAAGTAAATTCACAAAATTCGCACTTTGTGTTATGCATTTTTTAATTTTACAAGAAGGGAGTAGAAAGAGGAATAGANTCACAAAATTCGCACTTTGTGTTATGCATTTTTTAATTTTACAAGAAGGGAGTAGAAAGAGGATTAGAGTAATTGCATCAGCAATTCTCCGCTTATGTATTACCACATGTCTTCCTATTACAATACACAATGATTGTTGACGCAATTACCAGCATTATTCTTAACATTCTCGTCATTAAGTATGTTACACACTGCAGGCGATGTAGTCCTGAGCGGTACACTAGGTGGAAATGTACTGTTTTATACATCATCCTTTCTATTCCGGCGGAGCTGCTCAAACCTGCCATCTGCTTGTTACTGCATGTGTTGATTGTACCCTATGGCAATCTCCTTGCTTACTTACTCGGACGGTTCCTTCTAAGTTTGACCAAACTGATGATTGCATTCGGGATCATCTCTGCAGCAATTGAAGGCGCAAAATGGTTTTTGGATGAACTAGGAATTGTCGTACCGCCCATTTTTCAAGTTGCATACGAACACAGGAACAACGGAAATTTAGTGTACCGTGCCGCAACTCCTTGAAGAGAAAGAAGGACAGCAGCAAATTTTTGCTTTTCACTTGTAAAATGCTACCTAAAATATCTCAAGTCTCGAATCTAAAAATAAATACATATTTTTTTTTTAAAAGAAAGCTAATCTTGGACTCCCCATTAATACCTGTCATTTGAGAATACTCTGGCGTCCTTGGAACATGGAAAAAGAGAACTGTGCGAGGTTAACTCTCTAAAGTAATTTGTGGCGACACGTACACAACAAATAGACCATTTTTTAGTTTAAGTTTGTAAATTAGATTTTCCCGTCCACTTTAGTAATCAGTACCTTTGGAAAATTGGTTTGCAACTTGACGCACTATATATAATCGTCGCTTACATCATTTCACACTTATACATTACATTTGAAGAGTGTCATGTTGCAAAGACACATTCCCTGCTACGTGATGTGGATAAAATAGGGTTGTATGGAAAGAGCACTCGAACCTGTGGCATTAGTTGGTGGAGGAGACGAAAGGTCTTTTCCGAGAAGATGAAGCACTTTGTCCTTCTAGCACAAGGCCGGAGTAAAGTTCCGTAAGGAGTAGGCCACAGTCAGAGTTTACGGTTTATTAACTCGCTGATTATCCTCTCGCCGTTGTAATAATTTATATGAAGGAAAATGCAGAGCACGTTTGATTAGTATTGGTGGCATTGTGTTTGTAGGAACATAATTAGGAAGTTGGTTTTATGACAGGAGTGACGAGGGCTAAAACTAGGAAAATCTCATTAAGGCACGGAAACTCGATTTATTTCCATCCGCCCTTGCCTGCCTCCCCTTCATACGTCATTTTGCAATTCAAGTGACAAGTCAAGTGGACTAAATTGAAATGACATAAATTAAGCTAGCAGTCGGGACATGAGTAAGCCTAATGGAACGAGTAGGTTTTAACTTTTTTGGCGTGATCGTGAAAAGTAATCAGTTCGCAATCAAACTCATCTCTAAAATTTGATCTAGTTTTCATTTTCAACTAATGAGACTAGTTTCTCTCTCAAGTGGGACTTGTGTTGTGTATTTATTGAGAGAGTGTGATTAAACAGGAAGCATTTTCTAGAGAGGGGAAATGTGAAAGTGAGGTGGGATTAAAGTCACGATAGCTTTTCATGTCATCCTCATTTTCATATTCTGCAAAAAAAATATTTCCGGTTTGTCAGTTACATGGCTACGCCATTGCCAGATCTTGCTTTCTGTTCCAGTTTAGCTGGGTGCGCATTTAGGGGGAAGGGTTTTTTTATTGTGAAGCCTTTCACTTGATGATGCATATTAGCTCGAGTTTCATGTTCATGCCATGAATAATGAGAACTCAAGAAAGCGTATAACTACATTCATTCGGAGTAAACTTGCCATGAATGAGCATCCTCTTGAGCGAGTTGCTTAGCGGAAAGGCAACTGTAGTGAATGAGGCTGGGTGAGTGGATCCAATGTGTAAGTTATTTTGATGAGGGCGGAGGGTAGTTTTCTATTCTGGCTGGAGTTTGTTTCCGATTCTCAAGATGTAATCCATTTGGCTCTATTTATGCCCCCTTTTACAAAATAGCGGAAGGGAAGTCCCCCGCTATGCATTTAATTCGGTGAATTACTATGTGAAGACAAGCTTGCAAAAAGAGGAAAGGCAAGCTTATGCAAGTGAGATCGAGTTTGTTGTAAGTAACGGCATTTCTTCTTCTTCTGACAGCCTCAGGATTTATGTGAACAGAGAAAAATTTGAAAATGATTTATTAGTCACTTATCTTACTCGCAGTGGCACGTTGGGAATACGCCGCACAGTTACACAAAGTTTCCTCTGTTACGTGTTCCCAACCGACACCAACTTCACAGTTCCATATCCATATGTACTTATGCAGAATAAGAAGAGCAGAGTTTGCAATTTTTTTTTGCAAAAAATTATATAGAGTTTGCAATTTTTTTTGCAAAAAATTATATATTGAATAGAGAAACTTTTCTATACATCTCATAGAAAGAATTAATCTATGATTATTTTATGCAAATTACGAAATGATTTCTTGTCCGGCTTTGCCAGATTATTTTCCCAGAATAAAATTTACTTTTCCGGAGACGTAGACATTATGCTTTCACATCGCAAGAAGGAGGATGTGCACATCTTCCAGAATCAAGTGGGATGTTTGCTTTCGCTTTGCACCAAAGTAAAAGTTCTTCTTGCCCCGATACTATATACGTGTATACCCACATGACACCTCCTCATTTTTCACAGTTCTGGATGAGCATTGGCTAACGTGGATTTAATCAATCTATTCTGCATTGTAAGTAACACTTCCAGTTTTATTGGGTAACCGTCATGTGAAAGCAAAGGAGATGCCTATTGCTCGATCATTTATCATGATCACGAAGCTTTATGTGTTCTCCAAAACGCAAAGAAATTATGATGGTGAATTTGATCAATGTTTAAGAAAAATGGACAGGAGCGGTAGAGTAATAGTCTACTCAAACTAGACTACCAAAAATGTGCTTGTCAGTTGCAAACTCAATAGTGGAAAAAAATGATAGTTTAATGTGGTAGGAGGTAGGATACACCTACCCAGAGAGGTACAAGTTCCATGAACACTAGATACACAGATAGATGTCCTGTTTATCAAGTCCTTTCATTTCAAAACTCATTTTTCAAAGGATGATCGGTTTAGCATTGAGAGTGACTGCTAAAGTAATTTTCCGAGTTTTCTAGTTGCAAGTATTTTCAACTGTATTTTTATATTTTTGAAAGGTATGGCAAAACATCAGACTTCGTTTTCTAGTGTTATCCTACCACAACAAGCTTTTTAGGGAATCGCTGCCGAATCATTTGCTTATAAGCTTAGAAATATAAACTGTTCTACGTTGAGAAAGCACTTTCCTTCCAAGTCTGAATGGAATATGCCACTCATGTGCTAAAAACGATGTGTGTGACTGATTTTAGTAGGTGCACCAAACAGAAAAATGTAACGGCAGCTGGGCCTTCTCGTTATTTCCTTCCAAAGCGTCTGTCAAAATCGCAAAAGAAAGGCAAGTGTTGAATACAAATTGCTCCGTCTGTTGTACATGCATTTCCAATATATGTTTACTGGCAATGAATGAATTATGCCCAATTATTCACGTGAATAAAAAAATACAGCGTTTGACAGATGAGCATTTTTCTTTGGGAAAAGATATTGAAACAGAAAAATAGGGAACTACAGCAATACATTACCTAATGCGCTACGTCTTTGTCAAATTGCGCTACATAAAATATTGCTTGAGGAAGGGCTCCAAAAAGAACGCTAAAAGTTCGGAAACAGTTTCAGTAGCGAAACAAAAGTGGCTAGCTAACGGGAACCGACACATGCCACCGCCTCAAGAAACTGCAGACATTTTCCAGCTTCGTTTCAGTTTCGTCTTTGAACAGAAAATAAATAAAAAAGCAGCGGCATTAGGAAAACAACCAGCTTTCTCTTTTAGATAAAAATCCCCCAAAAAAACTCTTCGAAACGCGTACCCGTGTCCATTTGATTTTGTTCCTTCGGCTGATTCATCTCGTCTTGTAGAATTTCTCGTCACAAAAGTGGACAATAGTGGAAGTAAATTGAGTTGACATTATTGTGAAAAAATAGTGCTGAGTGCAAAAGTGTTGTTGATAAAGATTGCTACAAATATAGGAAATGGAGTGCTGAGCAAAATAAAATATAAAAATGTGGAACCTGCTCGAAAGAAATTGTCCTTTGAATGTGAACGTGAACGTGGATATGTGACTAACGAGAACGAGGATGGTTGCAATTTTCCACCTTTTTCTGCCATAATTTTCTACAAGTCAGTGGGATCCACATCCACAATACCATTCAAATTTGAAGCGAATTCTATCTTCTTTTTGTATATTTCCACAGTAGCTATTCATAGAAAAAAACGAAGCTGTTATTTTTACTGGTTTCCTGATCTATCCACCAGAAAAATTAGTAAGCACGAAAAATCCTATGAGCGGGTATGACCTCATGTTAACCTTAATTTGCTCTTTGGAATTTCCAAAGTCTTGGAAATGTGGTCTTCTATCTTTTAGCTGAAAAAAGTGATGTAAAAACCCACAAAAACCTTGCAGACAAATTTTTCAAAGGGTGAAAATTAGAGTGCCTGCTGTGCTCTAATGCAGCTAATGCTTCCATGCTGGTTTTTGTTTGCCACAATGACATGTTCCCGTAACTAACCTTTCTCCCCACCGTATTACTTGTACACTCTCACTCCTCATGTACGCCGTCTGGTAACATGAGAGTGCAAAGTATGACATATTTCAATTGCTGTCAGAGTATAATTGGTGTACAGAATATAAATGTACAAAACCTGTCGACAACAGGGCACACTGTCATTTATTTGTTGAGTATGGTTGGCCCTTTGCCGAGAGACGGCTTGACGTTGATGAAGTGAAATATGGCAATTTGTCGATGGGGTGCACTGTCTTAGCTGCAAGTTGCCTCTCCTAAAATCCAGCTTGTTTACATCAATAACGCAATCTCCTCTCTTCATTGTAGCAACGGGAGTAATAATAAGTTTTATTTTGTTGTAATTTCAGACTCATTATGATGTCAGTAGGGTAAATCCGTACGAAATTACTGGGGGTGGTATTAAGTCTTTTCTGATTGCGATGAGTCGGATAGGTTGATAGGTATATGCCGTGCTGAATTACCTATTATAGTGCTGGCTAACTTCTAACGTCAGAATCTATTCCAAGAATTGTTTATGAGAAATGCCAGGAAGGAATGAATGCCACGGGATAAGTACATTAAGAATGAAAGAGTTCCTGTTTCCGCTCTTTATTGAAAATTTTGGAGAAATACTATTTCTGTACCCTTTGGATTGAAAATGCGCACTTTTCTTGCTATTACTAACCTGTATTTTATTATTCCCTTATTTCCCTTTGTAAAATCTTTAAAAAATGAAAGCGCTTCAAAGAAATAAATGGTTGCTGCTACACCCGCCTTTTTGCTGGCACTATGTAGAAAAAAATGTATCTCTTGTAAATAATCCAAAAATCATTGCACATATTTTCTGATATTGAGTAAATGATGGATGATGTAAAGTATTCTGAAATTTCTGGAATCGCAACTACGTAGCCTACGTAATGTAGGTCCTCTTTTACGTCTCCCGTATTTGGGAGTCTCAAAATGTTTTTGAATAATCCAAAGAGTCCTTTTGCAAGCACTCCGTTTTAGAGAGTTTGCCCTACTTGAACTTGTGCTTGTCTTCTCGCCTACATCAAGCCACTTTTAAAAAACCAGAATTCGTAAAGGTTCCCAAAGTGAAAGCTCATAACTGGCAATTATCAATAATAAATTACTTTCTTTTCACTACTCATGCGTCATAGTCATGATCCATGACTGAAAGAAAAAAACGTATGTAGGGGAGTCATTGTAAATTTATAATGCATATAGCCACAATCACAATGCACACATTTCGGTTATTCTAAACTTGAAAGACTTTCATTTAATTTGTCATAACCAAAAAAGTAATGAAAGGATATCTATACCAGTTCACATAGATCAAAAAATAACCAGTATTGTCAGCACCCTGAGTCATTCCTTATACAATATTTCAAGAAAGTCATTAAAGTGGCAGAAATTTCTTTAAGATACTTTATCAACCATGTTGTATACAGAGCATTGTCAGAGGTCGGGTAATTTGAATTGATTGATCGATATATTGCGAAAAATTGTATAGTTAATATTGTAAAGTTATAATATGTTGTTTCTGCCATATGTAAGAGATTTTAAATTGGGAGGTGAACACAAAGCTATCATGCACAGCCATCAGTCACAGTAAATAGCAGTGACACGTGTATACCTTTAGTTGTGAAAAAGTTTATTGAGTGCACCTACAGACTGGTAAACAAATAAACGATTATGAATATCTTTTCTGGGGCTATGTGATTCGCAATGGATATCAAACAAGATGAAAATCTCGTAAGGTTTGAAGACGCATGAATGCATAAATCATAAATTAATCGGTTCAGAGATTTTACCTTCTAAAAGCGGATTCTTTGAGTAATATTAATAACATTTCGAATTATTATTATGCTTCTCTGCGATATTCAATACAATCAGGTTTATATGTAGGCACGGATTTGTGCTCGCTGACAAAGGCGTCACGTTCACAAAACAGAACGGCTCAAGGCCATGTTTGCGACTCAATTTTCTGATTTTTTTAATGATTTGGAACAACAATAAATCGTGTAAACAGATAGGTAGGTAGGTAGTTTCAAACCTGTACTATTAACCATGCCTGACACTATGATTATGTTTGTGAACTTAAGAAAAAACTGCTAAAAACTTTCGTAGGCAATTTTTATTTTTCATTTCGAAGCACAATAAATAAATTTCCGTGTAGAAAGTTATGGAATTATAGATACCTAATAATGAGCATACCTTTTTGTCATTATGGCTTATAGCTGCGAATGAATAAAATTGAAGTCACAAAAAAGCATGGTGTATTTGAAAGAAAACTCTATTACATATTGTAAACTGAGATATTATTTTATCCACGTTTAACAAGCTGTGTGATTGCCCAACCTATAAAAATGGCGTATTATTAATTTGCAGGTTCGTAGGATTTAATAAGAATCCACTATAGCCCCAAAGTAAAATGCTGGCTCCAATGGAATTTGAAATGAATGAAACGGGAGGGAATGTACCTGGCGCTAGCACGTTTCCCATGACTGTTCCAACCGGATGGGCCGCACCCCTTGACAACTCTTCTCTACCGATCTCACCGAATTGCTCAGACCTGCTAAAAAGTTTGCGTATGAGTATGCCTTCCAATGCAAGCATAGCTTCAGTGGTTGCTGCAGCTGCAGCTGCTGGCGATTGTAACGTTACAGAACCCCATCCATCCCCATACTCCCCGGAGACAACCTGGTGGGCCCATATTTTGGTTATTTAATTTAATGGAGTATACAAAAGTTCCAAAAAAGTTTTGTAGTTTTAATGTGATTTTTGTTTGCTGAGAAAAACTCCACAGCACAAATCATTCACCTCTGAAATGAAAATGACTTCCTGTAGCATTCACAGTGTGCCATTCTCCACTCTCCCAACTTCCTTTTGGGTACACTCACCCCAACTCAAAACTTTACTCGATTTGATTTTGATTTTTCAGGTATTTGGCTGTTTGTCATCCAATCAGTGCTCCAAAATGGAGAACACCATTCATCGCAAAGCTGGTGGCGCTAACGGCATGGACTCTAAGCGCTCTCATAATGGTTCCGATATTTATGTATGCCAACACTCTAGAAGTTGATGAGGCGGTAAGTTTGGTAATTCTCGATAAAAAAAAGTACTAGCAAAGATGATGTTCAGATGAAAAAATGTTTATTGATATTTAAATGAAGTGAAAAGGAGCCAACTTTTCCATAAAAAAGTACTTAAAAGTTTCTCACTTAAATATCCCACATATTCATATCCAAGCTTCGATTCTCCGGGAAAAATCTAGTAGTAAAAATGTTGCTTTCCTTCTCCAGATTTCTGGTGCAGGCGAAGTGCCAATTCCTATGTCTTTCAGAGGGAGAAATGGAATCGTATTTTATTATTTTTTCCTTCTCTCCTCTTTACTCCAAATTGAAATCTGGAGAGATCAGTAAAGTAGGAGAAAAGTCGCACATATGGGCTGTGGTAATTTTTAATACAACTTTGAGACTTATCTCATCATAAAAATGTCTAGGGAAAGTATTAAAAGTTGACAGTAAACCGGTCTTAAACTATTTCTGCATGATAAAGAACGCTCTTTCCATTTCACATTTATGCACTTCAGATAGGAGCCAGAAAGTGGAGCTTTCCCGAGAGAATAAAAAATATGTGACTTCTCCATACCACGTTCTCTACTTTCAATGAATGTACCAAAATATATTTCCAAAAAAAACTCTTCTAAAAAATTATTGAAAGAGTTTTTTAGTAGCGGTTATCATATTTTTTGTGATTTAAAAAGTAATAAAAATATTTCCACCCGCAATGCTGGAGCACTCACTCGTAATAATGTATTCTGAGGGTATTCAGACCTGACTCTATTTATGGTAGTGTGGACAGAGTAAAACTTTTAAATTTCGTCTGTTGGCAGATAAACTGCAACATATTTTGGCCGGATACCGGAGGATGGACTGGAGGAACAGTATTTATCGTCTACTCTGTGATCATCAGTTTTGCAGTTCCACTCTCTCTGATCATGATTTTTTATGTGCTTGTCATTCGGAAGCTACGTACAGTTGGGCCAAAACGACCACGCCAACCGCAATCTTCCACCCCTGCCGGGCAGACAGCAACATCTAACGGAAGCAAAGGGGATAGTAATGGTGGAACCAGATCTCAAGCTAACTCCACACCTGGAAACAATATGACTGGGCCGAACAGCAATCACGTTGTGGCAATCACACCTCAGCAAGCAAGCAGGGCAAGAGATAGGAAAAAATCCCATCGCAAAGTTACCAAATTGGTTCTCACTGTTATTACCGTTTATTTTCTGTGCTGGGCACCGTACTGGGCGATGCAGGTAATTAGAAGCGATAACAGTACTGATAATGATGTATAAACCTTTCATAGCAAACGATGGAATGGTTATCTTCTGCGAATGAAAACGGAAACAGGAAGATTTATTGAAGGCCACCTTTCATATTTGTTTCCAGCTGGCGTTAATATGGTCACCCCAAGAAGATGCATCATCATCACGTCATTCAGGAGTGAAGCTCTTCCTCTTCTTGTTTTGTGGATGTCTCAGCTACTCCAACTCAGCTATGAATCCCATCCTGTAAGCTAAATAATTAATTAATTATTAAACAGAAATTAATTATAATAATAATTAAGTTATCGAAACTGTTGTCTAATTTGTTACAGGTACGCTTTTCTCAGCGAAAATTTTAAGAAGAGCTTTCTCAAGGCATGCACTTGCGCTAGAGGCCAGGTACGTTTCTTCAGAATAGGAATTTCTTATATAAGTCCATTTTATACTACAATTACTTTCCTCTCAACTTTTCTCGTAGATAAAAATCATATAATACCGATGTTTCATTGTAAACTTGAAATCCTTCAGTTACTCTGTTAGAATTTTTCCCCTTTTTTGTTGTCATTTTATTTTCTGGTTTGTTCTTTTATTTTTGGTGACCTTTCATGTAAGCAAAAGCATTAAATGTGTAAAAGTTAGTGTGATCTGTGACTGTAATACACTCCAGCATACGCATTACTTCTCGGATAGTGTGAAAAGAGAAGAGAAAGTACTTTGAGTGCAAGTTTCATCTTACCCCACAAGTCCTTATGTACACGCGAAAGCATATAAAACTTTATCCCATCAGTTTTCCTCTCATCGCCGTCATATGGCTAAGCTGTTATTTTTTTCAAGTGCTTATCAATCCTTGGGTTGGAATGGGTTTGCATTTTAGATGTTAATTTGCATGATGCTAGCAACCAGTAAACCAATTCTAATGTAAATTACCACAATCATTTATCACACGAGATACCTATTCGTTAGTTTTTTCTACAGGATACAAAACAATTTTGAGATGATGAAAATCATTTTGCTTGCCCTTTTTCTCCTTTTGCCCTGATGCATTGAAAACTACTCTTTTGTAAAAAAAAATGTGTTTAAAAACGTTTGTCGTTTGCCTTGTAGACGCATAGCTTATTTTTGAAATATTGGTTCTTTTCTTTTTTTAAAAAAAATAATTATTTTCATGTTCTCCTTAAATTATGAATTTTTGAACGTTTTTTACTAACCTGACTAACTTTTAAAAAGAGAGCCACCAAATTTAAAAGTTTTTGGAAGCAAGAATGTAGACTAGTTTTTGCTGATCTAGATTTTCCCTTTTTGTACTTTTTCTGTATCTTCTTCGCTGTTCCTCCTAAACGTCTACTTAATGACTGACTGACGTCTTATCTTCATTGCTATCATCACCATCACCGTCTCTATTACCACCTAACTCACACAATCTACCATAATTCAACAACATTTTATGCACTTCAAACAACGCAACGCATACCTGCAAAAATAATTTCTGAAATAAAAAAATTAACTCGTTTGATGCAAACCTCACATCCAATCTACAATAGCCATGGGGGAGAACATTTCTGAGATTTGTCACCCGATGGATTGTTCGTGGATCTGGCTCTAATGGAGATTTTCGTCGAGATTCTACGAATGAAGATGATATGACCATGACGGACTTAACGAGAGTCAGGGAGTCACGCGGCGTTCGCCATGAGGATGCGGAGGAAATTGAAACCGAGGAAGAAGAAAATGAAGCAGTCGATGGAAACGACAGTGATGATGTGGAAGGGAGGCAAGAGGACGATGATAAAAAAGAGGGGATCCTCTTTGTATGGGAGCAATTTTGAACATTTTTTGAAGTAGCTAGAGCTTATATATGTGGCTTTATTGGCTTTTCACACAATGAAAATCCTGGGTTTTTAGTTTCTCTTCGTTAGCACAAGTTTTCTTGCTTTCATTATTTTTTCTTATTCTTTAAATTTAACTCGAAATTAACAAATCAGCCCATGCCATTAAATAAAAACGGCCTTGGGGTAGGTTTGGGAAAATGTCGCAATTTAAACAGCAGGAAATTTGTTCGAAATTATTAGTCCTTTCACAAAATGGTAGTATTCCTTTTCTAGCAACCCTATACTATGTGTAGTTGAGGCAGGGATCGGTTTGCCCCAAACAAGACAGAATTCGATAAAACATTTTTCTTGTGAACATAACTTCTTTTCTTACTTTGTTCAAATTTTATTAAATTTTTCAATACACTAATCTATATCTCACCAAGTTAACGTTATCTCATAATCTCATACGTATTAGCATTGCTCCCTATATTGGTACGAATATAGGGAGCAATGGTATATGACGCCAGATATGTATTAGATATTCACGCTATTTATAGGTAGTTAGAAAAACTAATTTTCATGGAAGGAATCCCTTCCAATCAAAATATGACCTAGATATTCTTAAATTAACTCCGCTATATGCTACATCCACACCTGTTCTACCATATGGATTTTATTTGCGGACTTTCGTTGTCTTATGTTAATTGCGTTTTTGCTCAAACTACATCTGATTTCGCAACCCGTAGTTTTCAATTTGTTGAATGAGTTTTTCTAAACTTTTTAAAATTAAAATTGTAGGGTAAACAAACTTATCATTACTGTTTTTCTAATAGCAGTATTTTTTCCAATGGGAAGGCTAGTATTTTTCTACGAAAAGATGTCGACATGGAACACTTTCTTTTGAAATTTAGCCCTTTTTCATCGCAGTAACCAAAGTGGTTCTAACTTTACAGGAAGATGTAGCAATAGTTTACTTTCCCCTATTCACTTCCACTTGCATATCTGCCCATACGAGCACGAAATTCTTTCGCAACGGTTTAGGCATTTTAAACTGAACTCCTGAAAAACTTCGCACTATAGATAAACATATGGAACGTGGCAACACACAGTGGCGAGGCGAAGTATCTAATTTAGGTAGGTAGTTTGTTATTGAGCAGATTTGCGCAATAATTTAATATAGCGCACGTAACACACCATTATTGGCTAATACATATATGCATACTCCCACATTCACAGCATTTTGAATTAACCTGAAACTGAAAGAAAAACATTTTTATTAAAAAATTGGCAATGACTTAATGTTAAATAATCTCAAATTGAGTACTCTAACTTTTCCCGTTCCAATTTATTTTGATTTGCGAAAAACTTTTTTCTAGAATCGGGATTATGGATTGTTCAGTTTGACTTTATATTAAAAACGTAATGAAACCAAGAACCAAATGGTGGGAATGTTTTCGATTGCTGTATATTTCCAACGAACTGGAAGTCTGCATAAATGATCAGATCATGCATACGTTTTTCTGACGAAATCACTCGATTAAGTAACGACTCGTTACATCCAATTCCTATAGGAAAGCTAATTATCTTCTTGACTCGTTACGGGAAACGAAAACTAATTAATTTTGTATGTTCGTTTTCCTTTCTTGGTAAAAGCGCTCATTATGAGTTGGATTGAGCCCAATTAAAAGAACTACAATGGCAGTACAATAGCTACTGGAATACTAGAAACCATATTATAATTTATCAAACAGTGCCACTTTTATGTGCAGTTTGTGTCCTCTGTTAGTTAGTTAGTACGTACTTAGGTGGAAAAGAGGTGAAAAATAAAGAAGCCTCTCAAGTTCGTGTCATATATTTTCTCCCTTATTCCCAGTCACTCATGGTACTTTTGAAATCTCTTATTATGTAGAAAGTTTCGCTGGTATGAAATGCCTAAAAATAATAATAAAATGCTGTATAAGAGTAATAGATGGACGGATGCACATGAAATAAGCGTTTGTCATTTTGTTCATTGGAAATTTTTTGTAATTTACGTAGGATGTGAATGCTGCGCTTCACGTGGAAAATTCGGTATTCCCTCGTGGGCGAAAGTCAGAGAAAGCCCGCAAAGGCTTAGCAGTCTCTGCAACATCTGGAACAGGGCAATCTGGAGCAGGTGTACAAGGGGGTATTACTGGAACAGCAACAACTGGAGCTACCCCATCCACTAATAAACATACTCTTCTCCAAGTTCCACCCCCACAAGGTCTCCCTTCCCCGGTTAGTGATATTGATGAGTCAGGGGATGAATCAGATGATGAAGGAGCAGCAATTCTTCGCAACAGTCGAAAATTCAATACAAAGCAAGGGAAAAGTGGAGGGCTGAATGTGGCAGAACAGAATGCATTGAGTACCTCAAGTTTCTTGAATTCCCCCCCTATTAGCTCTGCTAGCAATGAAAACGGAAATGGAAACGCCCAAACTGAAACTGTCGTTAAAGATGGTGTGCACGTCACAGCTCTGTAAATTAATTCATGCCACTTCTCGCATGTATTAATTGAGTCAGTCAGTACAACAATATAAATATGTAATCACGAGCATATATCTTTACTCTACATATACCCAATCGAAAGCATATTTATTAAAAAAAATAAATCATTGATAAAACGTATCATCCCTGTTAACTATAATTTAAATTATGAGCAAACTGGACATAATTGTGAACATATTTTCAAATAAAACAGGTCTCATTTGTTTATGTATGTAATACCAACCAAACCTAACTGCTATCCAAAGATTCAATTATGATAAAACTACACTTTAAAAGGAAAATGTGTAGTGATGAAGTTAACTTTGAATTTAGGTAAGAATAACATTTAGTACAAGTACAGATAGATAACTATACATGCATTATACATGCAGAAATTAAGTATGGCAAAAGCTTTAGCTTAGGGCTATTATATACTTCTATTTACCTTGGCTTAGGGCAGGGTATGTGTTTTGCCACCGAAATGCACCATTCCAGTATCCATTTTGAGTAAACATACCTAGGTAATTAATTTATCCTCAATAAGATTGCTAACAGAGCTAAATGATTATAGGATTCTGTAGGTGTAGATGTAAGTGTACACATAAACATATTAACACAAATGTTAACGATACATTATGCACTACATAGTCAATTAACTGCATCGATCAACACATTATATATAGCGCAGCAAATTGTAAGTGGAAGATGTTTATAGGATTGCGAAATTAAATGATGCCGGAAAACATTTTTTGGAAACTGGTAAACTCGAAGCGGAAGCGCATAAAGATTTCAATTGTCTGAGAGGGTAATGT
>JAHZND010002914.1:0-19140 GCA_027744115.1 Acrocyrtus sp. NNG-2020 | reverse complement strand
GGTACCGGTACCTATATACAAAACGCATGCTTTTTCTACTTTACGAATAGTTAGCAAGGCATTAATAGAGCCGTCTTCCTTTTAATTGTAAATCCACATGCATTGGTAAAAAATTGCTACCCCAATCTTTACCCAAACGCACGTGGATACACTTCAGCAAGCAGTTGACATTGAGTGAACTCGATTTCACCATGATAGGACTTCAGGTGAGTTAGCTCACCGCAGTCTAAAACATACATTAATCTCACCCACGTAATTAACCGGAAAAAGTGGTGCCATAAACTTTCACCAAAGTGAGCTACTCATTCTGAAAATGTTTGGCGAAGTAATTCGAATCGTGTGGCAAATACGTATTCGTTAACTCAAGAGGTAGTAACGTTTAGATGTACCACTGCACCGTGAATACTCTCAAGTTTTTGTATCACTTTTAAGGATAAAAAAGACGTCCATACGGGAAAATTGGAGAAAAACTACGCTGCTATAAAGAACTCATGGTGGGTGGGTGACCATACAGATGAAGATCCAAGAGAGGAAGAGAAAAAAAATTGCCTTGAGACAAGTTAAGCAATTTATATGTTTTTGAACAAGATTTATTTAGACTACCGCCTAGTCCTGCTTACCACTTCTGTTAGCTGCCAGTTACACAGAAGATACTACTCCATTCTCCATACCAAAGAAAAAAAACGCCATGTGAAAAAAAGCACACAGGAAACATTGTAGCTTTATAGTTTTTTTCTCAGGATATAAAGCAAAGACGAAAAAAACTTTAACTTGCTTGCATGCTGTATGATTCGTGTAGGTATATGAAAAGGGGTAGAATGCCGTAAATTGCTTTGGGATAGCTTCTTTCGGAAGATGAAACACTTCAAGTCGAGGAGAAAATGGCAAGGTTTTGTTAGTATCTCAAATAATTTTTTTTGCTACTTCCCCCTTCTTCTCGCACTGACATGAAATAATCTGAGGTGTAGCTTCTCCCTTTTGTAGAGCTATCCAGTCACTGTTCCTCCCTAGTTTTAGCCGCAGATTGATACTTTCTTTGAGCTGGCATTTTGAGAGAAGTAAATAGGAAAAACTGTAGTGATATAGCAAACTGCACTAGCATGTAGGAAACCCAGGCATATTGTTTTTTTATAGTGTGACACATGGCGCTTGGGTAGGTGGGGAAACGTATGTATTTATGTCTCAATCATTTTTCTTTGGACGTACCTTTTAAAGAGTCAACTTGCCCTCAACTCCGTCCAATTTGTCATGTGCTAAAGATTATTAGCTTCGTTCGTTTGTTTCTAGACTGGAAGGGAAGAGAAAATCTAAGTCATACGTTTTGGTCAGTTTCGGCAATTGCAAACTTTTTGTCATGTTCGACAAACGCCGGCAATAGTAATATGCGACAAGCGACAAGCCCTATTTGTACTGTTTNACAAGCCCTATTTGTACTGTTTCGCTGCTCGAGTCACTATTCGAGGGCAATATAAAGCAGTTCCGTAATAATAAATAAGCCACATTTCACGTTTCGTGTGACTGGAAAAAGGAACAATGCAGGAGAAAGGCGTAGCGTAGCGAATGGCATAAAATGCATAACACTTTTTTTTCAGGCAATAACTTGCAAGTACCTCAGAAATTTCAGGAAGTGACTTCCTACCCATTTCCAAAATTTGCCTTTGCAGAACAAAAAATTGCGCACCAGTAAACTTCCTTATAGAGCTATTATCATCTTCCGTTCAACTGGAGAAAATTAAGGAAAAACTTTTCCATTGTGTGCTTGTTATTTGTATAGTGTGCTGCGGCGAAAATACTTTGGAAAAATATTTCATACTTTGGAAGTGTTCCATATTTTCTAATACATACAATACTGTCTTCAACATTATGCATTCTCGGCGTACTTACGACCTCCAACTACCAGATAATTTGGGGGTATGTTAAGCTCCTCTGTGAAAACTTACTATAGCTCCCACAGATGATTCCTTTCTTCGAAAATTAGCACTTAACAGCCAAGAAGTATACCCTGCACATCACGGGCAAATATGAAAACTACAAAAATAGCAAATTCGTGAGAAAAAAGAGTTATTGGAAAGATTTTTGGGAACTAAACTTACTTAAATTCAAAACAATGCTGCCAGCCCAAAACTTGAAATTACCACAGTCCAGATGTTGACTAGTTTAAATTATATTATGGGAAGGGATTTTCTCATAGGTAAAAATGTACGCATACGAAATGAAGTTATATCGGAGGTTTGAAAAATGCGAAAATCATAAGGATATCGGGCTATGTCTACCTAAAATGTTTACGACATATGCAGAGCAGAAGCTCTGGTCCCTACTTTTTTTTCTCGCTCTGCCAGTACATTTTTTGCCGCCGCCGCCGCCGCCGCATGGAAAAGACAATGAAATGAGTTCATAGAAAGAAGCCATTTTTTCAAGGCCTGGTTGTAGTAAAACATACGAGCACATTGAGAAAGCAAAAAAGTAAAACTCTTGAGAGATGGATGGAATGCATAAATCTTAACTAAATGTCAGCCTTCTCATAGAATTTCATTCTTTTTTGAGAAATGAAACGGACAGAAAAGGAATGTAGTTTACAAGCACACGAGAGCAGGAAAAAAAATCGGATAAAGGATGCATGATAGCTCTACTACTGGAATATAATTTTTTCCAGTTTGGCCCATACATTAAGTATAGGGACGTATTAGGAGAAAAAAAGAAAGTGAGAAATTTACTATAAAATTTCTAGATTTTTATATGACATTTGGGAATACAGATCCAGCTGCTACTGCTGATGATGTTATATGGCGGCATGCTTTTATGGGAGACGTGTAGTTTAGCTTTTAAAAAAAAGTTGAAGCCCATAATTCCGGCCAGGAACGTTTTTCTTCTTGGACTGAAAGCCTTGCCAAAAAAAAGAAACGTATTAACTAGTCAAGTCACTAATCACCTGAAAGAAGTACGTTTCGAGAGTAAAAAAATATATATCGTATCACTCTTTCGCAATAAAATCGCACGCTATGCTACTGGTAAATACACACTGCAAATTGAATTCTGGAGATCACTTTCGTAGCAAAATTAAAATATCGTAGTAAATTTCTTTTAATATTGACGCCTCGCCCAAATCCAGAGGGTTTGAGAGTGCTTTAAACAAGTTTTTTTTACGTGCCAATCATTTGGCACGAAGATGAGTTCATCTGTGCAATATATATGCTTCCCTTTTTCATTTAGCGCTGTTAAGTGGGCCAGGTCAACTTTCACGGTAGATACGTGATCCCATCAACTTGATGAAAAAGCTCAGCCACCAAAATAAATGCAACTCAGTCGACGGCCTTTTCCTGTTAAGCTCCACTTCAGCACGAGTCCTTTCATCTTTTTTTTTCTTGTTTTCTCTAGCAGCAACAACGTGGGTAATGAAAGGGGAGGCAGCAAAACAGTCTATAAATCTGGAATCGTATTAGTGTCACGTCACCTCAATATCATATTTCTGTCCATTACTACAATAGAATTTTCTAGTAGTTCAAGGGGAACGGGAGACTGAAAGGGGAGCTTTTGGCTAGTGAAGCGTCAACTTGAATCAGGTAAGCAATTTTGCTACGTTCATGTACTTTCTGCAGTGTCTGGGAAGTGGGAAGCAGAAGGGCTTTTGATTGCTGTTAGTGGTATGTTGGCAGCATTTCCCTTTCTGATGAGAACCTGAAAGAGTGAGAAAGAACGAAGAGGAGATTTTCCCTTGTATTTGAAGGTGAAGGTACTGGCGACGTGTATATTTCAAATTTTTCTTTTTTCTTCGGATTCTAATGAAAAAGCCTCCAAAGCTGCTTTCATTTCATCGCCTAACTATAATTTTAGTATGCTTACAGCTGTCAAAATGTCACTCTAGAATATCCGCTGAAAACAAGGGAAAAACGACTATCAGTGGAATAGGTGGAGGTGGAGCGCAAACCATTTAAAAAATATTTTCTAGGTAAACTACCTATAAGCAGGAGAGCGGAGTGTCGGTGTTGTGTGAGAAAAGCCAAGGTGAATGGCAGCCACCTTATCAAATACTTTGGTGAATGTAGCATCTGATGAAATGTGAATAGGAGACAGTCGTCACTAAATTTTCTTTTCACTTCCCTCCACTGTTTTTCTTTCTCTGAAAAACATTTAGTTGAAATGTAATGTAATCCGATGGACCAAGTTTTAAGAAAAACAAGAGAAGAAAGGCGGAATTAAGACGGGCAAAAGTTTTTTCCTTTAAGAGTGAACCTGAAAAATAGTAACTGCTTGAGAAAAAAATGGGGATACATGTGTAGAAGGAGCATTAAGGGGAGAGTTGGCTCGACTGTTTTCCCCGAGTATAAGAAAGTATATAAGAAAAAGAGCCATGGGATTAATCTAAATCATGGTGTTGCCAGAATTTTCCTTGTTGTGCCGCTGCTTGTTGCTGTTTTTCATTTCCACTTTTCACAACTCTGTTCTGTTGATTTTTTAGGGCTTTCCGGGATCCACTTTTGTGGGGTTGAGTTGAACGAGAAAGTTCCAGAAAACTGGGGATAAGGAAGACTTGCACCAACAGCGAAAGGATTTTCATTGATCAAAATGGGAAGTTGCTCCAAAAGCACACCAAAACTAATTGCGTATTGCTTTCTTCGAGAGTGAAAACTCATCAATGGATTGCTCTGACTTGACTCCCGCTGCTTGATGTACAGCAGGTGTAGTCATTCATTTTCATTTAAACTGTGTGGAAAACAACAACAAAAACAGAAAGCAGCAGTGGAGCTTCTTCAGCTTGGGTAATCATTTTTCTATTTATTTTCAGGATTTAGTTTCTAACAGGGAAGGAAAAACGAAAGAAAATCTACTACTTTGCCCTTAATGCCTTTGTTACTATTGTTGTTTCCACTGCTTAAGTTTTACTCTCCATTATCCGACCTTTCTAATGTTCTTAGGTAGGGAAGAGAAAAGTCGTTGGACACTCAAGGCCAGCCAACCATTTAAGAAGTTAATTTTCCAGAAATAAGTAGAATGTCCGTGTTTGCAGCTGTAGATGCAGTGAAGTGTCACGGGGTACACAACGCACAAAGTGTACGTCACTCATTTATGACACATTGGATTTATGTAAAAAGCAACTCGCAAGAAGTAGAAAAAAAGTTTTAGACGATTAATATACGTGGAAGCTACGCTTTTGCCGTTTGAAGTCGGGTTTCTTGCCATTTTCGGTCCACAGCTTGGATGCATTCATAAGTTGTGCGTTTTCTAGGAATGCTGTAAATTTAATGTGATGCCGTCATCCATATCATTTATGCAGTCTCTGTTGTTCTTTCCAGCTTAGTCGTTGTGAAGGCTTTCCAGGAGCGGCTAGAGGTAGGTACGTAAAGTTGCAGGAATGACGAATTCTCTCTTTTAGCATTAATCAAATTGGATTGTGTCAGATGTCATACTGGGGAGCGTATTTATTATGACCCCAACGATAGAGGCTGTGAACTCATAGACTGTACCAGCATCAGCGCTACACAAACAGTTGGAAATCTGTCTGCACACACACCATGGGCTTATATAAGATCACGTACCGTTTGATGAAACAGTGTCTTCAAAGACAATTTCTCTCGGAGGATGGAGGGATGGCTGTCGTAAAATATGAAATACTGAAATTCTTCAGAGAATTGAAGTGCTTAATATAAAACGGCAGAGGAACTCTTCACTCGGCTCGGGACAAAAAACGGAATCGCTTTTCATTACAGAAACACTGTTTCCAAGCTTTCAAGATGCTTTTCAAAATATTAATTTTCACTTTGGACTAGTGACTGTGACAAGATCAAACTTAAAGACGCATAAAATTGTAACACAGTCTATATTACTGGAATCTTTGAAAAGAAAAGCCGCTTCCCAATTTTCCCAAAGGAGAAATATTTTTTAAACGAGAATCCACGTCACAAAAAAAAATCATTGGAAAACAGAGTAAATTGAACCGCCAAATCCGTAACAGTGCTTTCACTCCACCTATATAATCCCATAAGCTTCAAAAAGTAATAAACCGCATAGTTTAGGTGCCGGGTACATAGTGACATCATATGAGCCTCTCTTTGCATACACTTGCCTTTTTTTGCAGAAGTTTCCGTTAAAATTAATCAATTTTTCAAAGGAGAACAGACAAGAATAAAAAACGTGAGGACTAGTACCGATATACCAGCCGCCCGAGTTATTTTAGCATGCAATGTTCGAATGAATCGGAAACAGTCTGGCACTCTTCACCTGTTGTATGAAATAAATATTTTGATAAATGACAGTTTAAACGGAGTTGACATCGTTTTTCTTTCATTACCCTGCTAAATATGCATTTACACATGTCACGCCCTTTCAGCTTATAAACGTGGCTGTTTCTAATGTCCACACTGCATATATTTACCGTCTGCGCCATACATGCAAGAATCTTTTTTTTTGAAAAAGTGCATTATACAACAGACTCTGCACGAGGCTCCGGCTCCACAAATCTAATTATTGCCGGGACCACCATCGTTAAATATAGCCACCAATATTATAGGTAAATGTTGAATTTTAAGCGTTGGCGTTGGCGTAAGCAGATTTTACGAGCAGAATATAAAGAGCCGCATGCACTTGGATAGGAAATAGTATAAAAACCAGAGAAAGCTCGTGCTCTTCCACATAAAGCAAACAGCCGCTTTCATTTTGGTGCACGAGCACAAGGCACAAACTAAACTGTGTGCTGATGCATATGGTCCTTAGTTTGTGCTCTGAATACATACAAAGATTGACAAATTAATGGTTAGAATGACACTGATAAATGCCCTTTCACTTTAGGTACTTCAACGATGTAAGGGTCGGTTTGAGTGCGCCACACTAATAAAATACGCACTACTAAAAAAAACTCTTTCTCCCGCTTTACCTCCGATCTGCCCATTCTACTTAGAAAGGCAGATGTGTCCCGTCCACTGTCAACCTAATGGGAATACATCCACCAAAAAACGTACTTGCCATACAGCTATAGTATTTAGCTCCATTTCCTCAGCTTTATACCTCGTTACAAAAAATAGTACAAATCTAAATAGAGCGCTTTGTGAAACGCTGGGCTGACAGTGGCGACAGTCAAAGCACATCAATTCCATTACAGAAAGGATGCAATAAAAGTAAAGAAGGAAAAGCACGGCAAATATCAGGTAATGAACTAAAGACTTCCATTTCTGCGTTAAACACTTTTTTTTCAAAACAGGATTTTTTAGTGCCTACTGAAGCCAAATATTTTTATGCGCTTTGCCCCTGCTTCTTATTCCAATAGGGCTCGTGATGGGCTTTGCCATGTTCTTTTTTTTACTCTCCGATGGAGGATTGATGTAATCTACTGAAGATATAAAATAAATCGCCTCAAATCATGGCAGTCTCTTGAAGTATCTATTTAGATTGGTGACATGCGCTCTTCAGCCGAAAAATGTTTTCTGAAGAAAAAGAAAAGTCGTTTCTGAAAACAAAACAAGCAAATTGAAAAGAATCCGTTGGCTGCTGTTGTTTACACTTACATATGCTCTCTAGTGTACTTGCCAACTTTTCTTGAGAAAAACCCTTTTATAACTTACACTACTTTTGACTGTTCAAAGCTCAAAGCTCCTTTTTTTTATGTAGACCATTAAAAATGTCCCTAGACAAAATTAAATGAATGGGCTGAATAGTTAAAATTAAGGACATGATTTGTTTTTCCTAGAAATAAAATCCTTTTAAAAACTGTTTTTAAACTAACACACTTGTTTACTATTTCATACATAGTTCTAGCTCTAGTTGAGGAATATTATGCCGCTGCTCCCGGAAAAAGTATTTTCTCATTGCTTACTATTGCTTCCCAATATTTCCCTTCCCTGCAGAATTGGAAACGATGCCACATGGTGAGTCTTTCAATCAGATTGCGCCTTGTAATAAAAAAAAATACTAGTTAAACCTCCAAACAAATTTCTGTTCTACTTAAGAACCACCATATTCCTTAAAAATGTCCGTGTGAGTTAACATGGGAAAATCACACCAATTTTTTTTCCACCAGTACTTGATCAACCCAATGATAATTCTGCGGGAAGAAAATCACATCACGTTTCTAATATGATTTACCTGTGTGCTGCCCCAACTACATGCTTTTTGGGCCACATCTATACTTAGAATAGATTTAAGAGAAAAGTATCGGTTTTTCGTTTTCGGACTGGGTTTTACTGCTGGTATAAAAAACACAGATTTTTCGGGTGCTCCATTACCACCCATAGACTTTCTCTTTTTTGAGCAGTTTGTTGAAAGCGTATTATGTATTTGTCGTAAAATGGTGTGGTGAAACTAGCGCAGAGGACACTGACATTATTAGCCGAGCAAGAAAATAAAGTTGCCGTAGTCTGATACAAGTTTTTTTGGAGTATTGCTCTCGAAAAAAAAAGTCTGAAACCAAACTATAAACTGTTTTCATGTTCCCACTTCCCAAACTCTCAAAAAAGTAGCCTTTTGCTAAACTATCTGTCTACACGCTTTGTGTTGTAAGAGCAGTCTGAATGAGTATTAAAAAAATCCTATTGATGATGGCAGCTGCTCCATATACGGTCACGGCCTTCATTAATACTTTGCGTATTATTCGATAAAACCCTTTAGTGCGGGAGTAGCGCCATCATTATTACGTCCTCTAAAAGCCTACCCGCATTGAAGGATTTCATTTTAGACAGAGGATTAAAAATAGTGCAGTGTCTGCATCCCGATAGGCTTTGACATTAGTCTTTCGGTGCGGGAGTGTATGGTAAGTTGGTGGAGATGAAATAACAGCATCCCTTTTTAAAACGTCCTCCTTGAATGGAGTGACTTAGCGCTCATTTGCACTCTCGAAGGTAAATTCAGGATTCGGCTAGAGCAATTTGGAGTACTTTCATTTGCACTTGCTCAGGTACTGGGGAAGGAGGCTGTGTGAGCTTATGAACTCCAGACTTTTGAAGAAGCATATATCCCTGATGAAAGCGCTTTTTTAGGAGATAGCAAGTAGCGACCAGGTTTTGTGTGCTGACGGAGTACTCCATTGATTCAGTTGTGCAAATGGCTTTCCCAATCTACAGCACTTGCAATAACAGCGGAGGAGTTATCAACTAAAAAAACTTCTTTGTGTGGAGCCTCACAAAAAGGATAATAATAAGAGTAGCGCTAAAGAATGAGTTGATATCAGGAGTAAAGCAGTTAGGCCATTTTTTATTGAGAATTTGGACGACCCTTGCGTTCCTTTGAAATCCCTTTAGCTTCTGACAGATTCATGTATCCCTACTTATTCGAGCACAACTCATGTTTACAGTCAAACCGGGAAGGTATTGGTATTACTATTATGAGGAATCCCTGAATACGAATTCTCTGGTCGGCGAAGTCCCTAGAAATATCCGTCCGACTTTCGTATTATGGCTCAAGCCTATTACAGAAAAGCTTATCCATCGAAAAAGACCTCATACACCCAAGGACAAGGAATTCTTTTTTTTGCAAAGTTATGGAGGGACATATGGCTCTTATTTTACCTCTTTCACACATTACATCTGTCCAACATTCACTCCGCTTGGAGAGTACATCCTACACCCACGACAAAACGCAAACGATAGGACTTGATGTTATGAAGCGCTCATTTTGTAGAGGACGACATTCCATGAAAAGATTTTTCAATGTATGACTGAAACTCTTACCACTAAACTACGGTAAACCTACTATTCCCCTGTATTCTTGTAGATTTTCCCGGGGAATTGACAAATTTGAGATCGATTTTTTAACTCCCATTCCTTCCTTTTGACTCTTTATACTAAAAAGAGAAATGCCTGTACTTTCTTTTTTTTACAGTTCGCCACTAAAAATAGTTGTTTCTTTGCGCCAGCAAAAGTGTGTGTTCCACAGTGGGCTTTAGGTATAAAAGTCCTGCATCAGTGTGTAGCTCTCTTTTTTTTCAAAAAAAAGAAGGAAAAATGTAGTTAATGCAATGGCTCTAGATTTTGCAGTCGCTTTTTGATACATGCTAAAAAAAAGAGTAGAAGTTCGTTCTCATATGGTTAGAAATGGTAGTGGACTACTTAGAGCAGTGCATAGTCACACTTTTTCCAGGATAGAGTTAGCAAGAAGAGCTGAGAATTCAGCAGGCCGTTTTCTGGTGGCTTTTGCGAGAGCAGATGTCGTTCTTACTTAAAGAGTTTCGGCTTTCCCTGCCTCTCACTCTGTTCTCGGTGAAAAAGGAGCGGAACAACAGCACCACCAAAGTTGCTCTTTAGTCTATCTGGAGAAGGAGAGAGAAAGTGGTTGAAAGTTGTACGACTAGCGAGTAGAAAGGGAAAAAGGCGAAATGTATACCTAAAAAAGAGAGAGATGCGCCGTTTTTTTCTTTTTGGGGAAAGTGGTGCACAGTTTAGATGGAAAGGGAGTAAAGTAGATGGATAGGGAGAAGGAGAGATGTGATGAGATTGTGAAAGGATAGAATTTCTACCTCGGCCCTGCTCTCACTGCCTGCCAGTTCACAGCGGACAGTCCGTTAAGCACCAATGCCTCATGCAGGAATTTAGATTAACGTGTTGAATCGCTCGCCAACTTCAACTTTATCCAGCAATTATTGCACTCTGTCAAAAAAAAGAAGAAAAAATACAGCCGCTACGAGAAATTATTGCGCTAATAACAATTCGAATTAATTTCTCGAAACGGCAATATTAACTTAATTAGACAATTTTTTTTGGGGAAGAAGGGAAAGAATAAAGAAATGTGTGGGTGGTGCATGAGGCGATATTCGTACAAAGACGACGCGTGAACGTGTAAACCTCGGAGCACAAAACAATTAAGACAGTGAAGTAAATTTATACAAATGCGACGACTCTGGTGCAGTGGTCAACCAAGTGGAGAGGTCATATAGTGATTTATTTGGGAAACAGTGAAACTACCAGACCAAGTGACCAGTGCAGTGGGGTGTACTCCCAAATGTTACAGTTTCATCCGCACACATATGTGCTATGAAAAAAGGAAGGGGATAGAATGTAAACAGCTTAACTGCTAATAAATCATTCAGGACGAGGATGTACAGTTAGAAGTACGCAGGGAAAGGGGAAAAGGGCACACTTTTGTTGTTTGTTGCTATTTCAAAGAAAAATAGTTCCATCTTCATCATCATTCCCTTTTAGACTTTTAGGCCAAAAGACACCCACCAAGAACAGCAGCAAAGTAATGTAACCAGTGCTGGTGCTACTGCAAAACTCAGAGTCTCAGGGAAAGAAGAAAAAAAGACTGGAGAAAATTTAGTATTATTCCGTGCGTCTCCACAAACTACATGATATAAAAAAACGTTATAGGAATTTTGTAGAAAACAGAGCCCAGAAAAAGCTTGTCTACATCCAAGTGAAAGGCATTCTATCCCCCTCCCTCCTTCTCATTTAATGCCTAAAGGATTTGGGACTATTTATCATTTAAAGTCACAGTTGACTGAGTGGGACGTGGAGCAGGAGCAAGCGGACAACAAAACTTCGATACATATATTTATCATGAACCTTTTTTAGTCGCAAAAGCCAGAGAATAAGATTGCTCAACTATTTAGGGAAAAACTGCAAAACCGACAACTAAAGCCACACAAATAAAAATAGCAAGTAAGTGATAACATTTCCTTTTTTGTGAGGGTCTTTTTTGGTAGAAGAATAACAAGTTGAGAATACTTAGCGCTCATCTTTCTCCCTCGCTCCCTTTTCCGTAGCCAACGTCATTAATGTCATTGTCATTGTTATCATCATCATCTAAGCTGTGAAGTGTGCAACTAGCGTAACTATTTTAAGTGGAGGAGGGTTGGAGGCAGAGAAAAAAGAATGAAAAAAAAACTTCCCTAATATAGCAAAAGAATGGTTTCTCTCCCTTCTTCGCCGCTCCATTCCTCCACTCGCAAAAGTATACCCATTTAGCGCAGTGAGGTGACATGGGTGTTCCGTAATATCTCTCCGAAGTAGAAGAAAAGTAAGTAATAAAAATACGCGAAACTTTTTTTCCCGGACAAAAATGGCGCACGTTTCACCTCAAGAAACCATTCATTCATTGCTAAGTAACTGGGTTAATTTGGGAACTGAAGCGGGGAAAAACAGTCGGGAAACTTTGGCATTAATATTATTATGGCTGGAACTATTTGTGCGGCGTAACCCAGTCCGAGAGTTCCTCAAAAGAACTGCGATCCACTCCGCCTACGAATAACTAATGCTCTTAATTGCACACACCTTCCTTTTTTTATGAGCCAACTTAAACAGTGATAGCATTTCCCCCATTCTCCAATTACATTTGGCTTGATGAAGCTGAAAAGGCCACCTTAATTATGAAGATAAAACGGCGGCCTTTCTTCAGCCTCTCCTGAGTTTTCTATCTGATGCGAATTATAGCGAATAAATTGCTTTGGGCATTCTCCCGCACAAAAAATTTCTCTCATATAAAGTTAGTTAAATATTGCAGAAAAGTGGGGGCAGTAAATGGTAAATAAAACGTGGAAGTTGTCCTCCTCTTCTGTACTTCTACGGCTAAACAAGGTGGCACTTAACGATCCCATTCTAAGCGCCTACAACAGCACAGCTTTAATTACGTCGTACTTTTGGCATTTTTACATGAGTTGGGAGTGGAGAAAAAATGCGCATTGATAATATACCAAAGTATCCTTTTTCGGCAGTATTATTCCGATTATTTCCATTGTCATGCTTAATATTCCTGCTCAGTCCTCGGTGCGGGAATCCTACAAAGTTGTATCATACACTAGTAAGTTGCGTAACAATGTGCCTACTGAAAACTGCCTGGAAGGTTTTAGCGCAAGTTTCCCCATACATTTTTATCATAGTGCTCGTGAGTAGTAACTGCTCTTTTCACACTTTTCCAGTGTACTTGAAATCTCCACGGGATAATATGTCCGTACAATTATAAGCGTTTTTGGAGAAAACTTTTTTTCCAGATAATTTTTAAGCTTCCAAGTTTTCGTGCGTTTGCTGCATACCTATCCAACCTTGCATGTTATACACGAGCTGCTTCACTTCACTCACTTCTTCCTCTCCTTCCTCTCCTTCCTTCCCAAACTCCCCTCAATTCCCACAATTAGCTATTGTTAACTGTGCTTGCTGAGTCGTAAACGCTCCCAAATTTTATTCACATGGGATCATTTGCTAAAGACTCTAATTTTCTTATTATTTATTATAACAATGGAAATGCTATGCCTCCACAGTTGAGCATTCATATTAGAATGGCGTAGATGAAAAGAGAAAACTCCCATTTCATAACTGCTCCGTCTAGGTATAGGTACTACTAGAAGCTCCGTCGAAACTTTTTTCCGTTAGGCTGGCTGATTAAAACGCTTTTTCCTTTCCCTGCTTGGACAAGAGTTCAACCGGGAGCGAGCAGCATATGTTCATGAATGTGTATGGCTCCCACCTAATTAAAGAATACAGACCAGAAGATCAATTAAAACTTTCTCCGCTACATTGCTAGCGAAAGTATACTTGTTACATTTTAGATGAGTTACAACTTTCCTTCTCACTATCAGCCTCATTGATATTTTAGTAGGCCACATCACACATAAATTTTTCACATCCGCCATTTCCGCTTCCAAATGCAACACACCGGATTCACAATAGTATTTAGTAGGGAAATTGGGAGGCTAAGAAGAAACTTCACTTCAACTGACAACTATGCAAGTAAAAGGATGTGGCCATTCTAAATTATAAACAGGAAGGGCTCCTAGTTACTAGTAATTAGCACCACTGAGGGATGGTAATGTAGGCCATGCCAATTACGTCCACATTTTGAATAGAAGCACACACACAGAGAGAGAGAGTGGATCCCAAATCATCATTGTAATTATACCGCTCCCTTTCCAGTTCTTTATGAGCACATCATGTGAAATTATGTTGGGCTATTGAGACTTCATATATTCCCTCCACCCAGCGCACTAACATCCTTATAAAAGATGAACGTAGAGGAAGGATGCACGAGGTGAATGAATTTTTACGAGGGAAAGTGAAAAGCCCCATCACGGCATAGGAATATTAACTGTTACTGAAAGGCTTCTGCGGGTGTAGTGCATCTATTTTTATTTAGGAAGAGCAATGAACTTAGAACAGTGCTATTTTGCTGTGTGGTGGAGTAGGGAAGTGAAATAAATGAAAGAAGAAATGAATGAATGGGATGAAAATGAGAGAAGACATTAAAACCTGGAACTATAGAGTGCGGGGTCCCTTGTTTTCCCAACTTCCTGATACTTTCTATCATCACTTTACTACTTTTCAAAATCATTGTTGTCATCACCCTCCTCTCCATTGTTTTCAAAACACGTAGGAATCCAGTAGGTAGAAATTTTGTGATTGCAAAAAGCGATTTTTTTCCCTTTAGTCAAATTTAATGCCCACTTATGCTCTGCACAGCTTTCGGCTATAGAGAGTACGCGAGTTTATGCCCACCGTAATAAAAAATGAAGCTGGGAACTACCCAAGTTTACTATTTACTGCTGACGCGGCCGTAAAACTGTTTAAAAGGTTAATAAGTACAGAAGTAGGTATTAAAATGAATGGGGCGATCATGTTATGGCTAATGGTATGTAGCAGTGAAGTGTATCTGGGAAAAGTCTACATCCAAAATTCCGCGAAAAGAAAAGTTACCCGTTTCGGTGAACTGCATGTACATATGTAGATACGGATGCAGCGTAGGCTGCACTCTTCGTTTCTCTTCTCTTCGGGGTGATGATGGTTATTAAAATACGGAGCTGCTTTACGTCATTCCTTTAACCTAAACTTTATTTATTAAAATGAATGGGGCGATCATGTTATGGTATGTAGCAGTGAAGTGTATCTGGGAAAAGTCTACATCCAAAATTCCGCGAAAAGAAAAGTTACCCGTTTCGGTGAATTGCATGTAGATATGGATGCAGCGTAGGCTGCGCTCTTCTTTTCTCTTCTCTTCGGGGTGATGATGGTTATTAAAATACGGAGCTGCTTTACGTCATTCCTTTAACCTAAACTTTATTTTTCCATAATTTGAAGTAATGGGAGCTCGTTCCTTCATGTACTATTATCCAACTTAACTGACATGTCATAATAATGTGAGTGGGAGCAGGAGCAGAGAAAAGGGTAGTGCTAGCAGCAGAATGTGCTTGCTCGGTGAGCAAGTAGCTTCTGGGAAGAAATTAATGGGGCTCCTCTTCAGCGATCTGTCAGCCTTTGTTTATTTGTCTCTGAAATCTACGGGGCACACATTACAAATTAAAATCCAAAAATGAAGGGAGGTGAAACATGGAACAGAGTGGAAAAGTAGCAGGGCGAAACTCTTTCCATCCATTGTGATAACGGAAGAAAGATACTCTGCTTTACTCGTGAGTACAAGTTATAGATAGGAGAGGAGAGTAAGTGCTGTTATTGCGTAATGTGTATAAATGTTTTAACTTGTAACGTTCATTTCCCGAGAAACATTCACTCGAAAAGTATTTTTCAAACTGGAATGGCAGAATTTTCGGAGCGTGGCCAACTTTTGTTTTAGCTTAACGTGTGTGTGCCACACCAGTAGAAGCACCAGCAGTTCTGTTTAGAGGACAAAGACTGATATGCTGGCAGAGACAACTCTTTTCAATTTTCTTAGGTATTCTCATCCACAGCACAATAGGAGTGGAGGTGGTGCAGGGTCTCTATAATAATGGAGCGGATGCTGTCACCGTGTACTATAGAGCTCAGCTACTTTGTTGGAGGTGTATAATATATAGCAAATGAGCGCAATGTTTAAATCAATCTACTAACAATGCCACAATAGTGAAGGGAAACGGACGAATTCAAAGCGGAATTGAATAGGCACTCGACTGCTAAGAAATGAAATGACTAGAATGAAATGGAAATGTATATCCGTGCACCGCGGTGCGTGGGCAGATAAGCGGTACATGTCATTTACAAGAGAGAAACAATTAAACATGCCATGCTGCATTGTTTACCCTGATAAATACACAAGTTCAGCTTTGACACGACACGACCCAGTCGGCCACTATTATCTCGGCCTACTTTGATATCGAGTAGAGCATGCAAAATTCATAAATCAAGAAGGGAAATCATGACGAGGAAAAGCAGTTTTCTTCAAGACATTTCATTTCTACCGTTTTCACTATTTTCATCCCAAAATGAATTGTTATTTTCAGCACAAAAGAAGCGTTTCCCTCCTGCTGAAAAATTACACGATAAGGGCCACCAGCTTTCAACATCACTTCACAGCTGACATCTTTTCATGTCGGGAAACAACTACGCATTTAACAAAGCGTCTAACGTCTCCCCATTTTATTCATGGCTCTAGTCAAATTAGCAATGATAACCTTCCAAAACATAATGAACCGAAAAAATTACCGGTGAAAGTGGAACACTTACTATGAGTACCCAGAAAAGGTACTTCAGCATAGTGGAGCAGCGCAAAGATAGAATATTTTTGATTTGAGTGAAAGTAAAGCTACTATAGAATGTGCATAGGCATATATGAAATATATGAGCGGGCAATATTTGTATTCATCAAGAACACTTTTGTACGCATTCTTTTGTAAATATTCAGTTATCTTAGAAATAACTTGAGCAGAAAACAAAAAAATATGCATAGCTTAAGTAGTTTATAGCGCTTGCATGAGAAAAGAGATAAGATATTCCAGAAAAAAATTAATTTTTCCTTTCCACTAGAACACAAGAAAGTCAAAATGAAAGAATTTTTTGTTACTTTTTTTTGTAAATGAGACGGCACATGTTTCCTTCTCTTTTTTTGTATTAATTTCCCTTCCAACTTACTTCCTTTATAGTGTGCGTTGGTTTTTTAACGTATAATTTGTGTATTCTATTCTCTTTATCAGTAGGATTCCCGTAAATTCTTTGTCCGCCGCGCATGGAAAAGTTCCATCAGTGGAATGCACATTAATATAGTTAAAATGCGGTATTTGTATCTCCGTTAATGTGGAAAGAAGGAGGTGAAGAGAAAGCAGCGGAGAAAACGAGATCAAATCCTTTTTTCCTTCTTCAAGCTTTGGCTCTTTGGTTTGGAATAGCTTGGAAAAATGCACGTTCCTTTTAGAAGAACATATCTCTTCAGCAGTAAGGGTTTTTATGAAGGGTATTAGCCAACTTGGTTCCATTTCCATTAGCATGGAATCAAAAACTTTTTTTACTACTTTTTTGTGGCTTTGCATGAAAATGTGAGGGACGAATTGCACTGAAGCGCGGCCCATGATGAAACAACACGGAAATTCACATAATTTGCTTTTCTTTCCCAGCGCTTTTTTCCCAGTTACAATACTTGTTACTGCAGCTTTACTTAGTTATGCATGGCTCATTTTGTGGCTGTTTTGTGAAAGTGCCGATGGCCTCTATATGGAAAATAGGGTTGTTTAATTATATACATATAATTAAGAAACCATCATTACATGCTTTACTTAGTTATGCATGGCTCATTTTGTGGCTGTTTTGTGAAAGTGCCGATGGCCTCTATATGGAAAATAGGGTTGTTTAATTATATACATATAATTAAGAAACCCTCATTACACGGTTCTTTGCAGTGCGTTCCCTTTTTCACTTAGCCGTACTCGCACACAACAACAGTAAAGCTAATGTGGAAGCTGACTATGTTTGTAAAATCACTCGGGCGGTTTAAGTTGTAACTCGTCGCTGAAAAAGTTGATTGAATGAAAACAGTCTTTCACTTTAGCAATCTATTTTTTTTATCTCAGGGCAGAAGGGAGAGAAGGGCACGGACCACAAAGCCATTTGATACTGCCACAAATCTCAAATTTCTCGTCTAATTTCAAATATGAAAATGCAGCAACAAGTCTTCCGGGAAGAAGTGAGCGAGTACATGTGGTTTGGTTAGCGACGTACGTAGGTATTAGAATTTTTAGAATGTGTAAGCTTCAAAGTCCGCTAATGTCAATGACTTGAAAAACTATAGCTTTCAGTTTTTCCCCCCACCCATTCACTTTTACAGAGAAACGCTGGGGGCAGTAATTACTAATTTTATAAACATCAAAAGAGATGCAAACTAGGGGGAACTACTCCGCTGCAAATAATACAAGCAGAGTAGATAATCACCTCGTATTTGCATACAACAGAGTAGAACGAAAAGCCATCCACTTTGCTCATCAGACAGGAAAGACTTGCAAGCTCGTTTTTTTTGCAATGAAATTCCTCAGCGCCTCTCTCTCTCCTTCCTAAAGAACTACTATTAGCTGCCGCTTTTGGCCAAGTTAATTTAATTCCAAATTTGAAAATACAAAGTGCAGATTTACTTAAGGGCACCTTTTCACTTCTAAAAACGACTAAAAAGTCACTTTTACATTTATTGCCCTCACATTTTTGTCAGCTTCTCATGGTTGGCCTATAACCACTACAATGCATGTACTTTTTTGTACGTGTATCCTATTCCTATCCACCCTACTTATGGTTACGCTCATCCGGCGAAAAGAAATTGCGTAAGAATGTTACAGCACATAAGTATAACTGCTCGTAGAACCCAATAAGTCAGCCAAAGTCCTCATGAATTATTCAAATGTAGTGTCAAAGTGCTTAAATATCTTAAACAAATTTCCACACTGGAATCTTTCACTTTTTATCTTATGAATTCTCGTGTACAACTCTTTTCTTCCCACTACCGCTGTCCGTAACTAACTTTCGTATTCACATTTCACATGCAACTTTTGCTCCCATATCTAAGCACAATATAGTCGAGAAATGACGACAGTCCAACGCCTATTGCATTAAGGGAAGTCTCATCATCCTAAGTGAAAGGAAGATAAAAACACCCGGAAAATATATATAAAAAAAGTTTTTTTTCTTCTTCTCCACCATGCATATTATTTTTCAAGCTTTCTTTTATTCTTTTTCTTGTTAAAACAATATACACAGGGTACATGCTTATGCATGCGGGAAGCATCATCATTCACCCGTCGCCCTTCACACAAGCTAAGCAATATTAACGTATGGGCTTACAACTCGTGTTAAAAGTCACATTTGTCTTTCTCTCCATAGCTCGTGCAAGTGTAAGAATAAAGTGTCTAGATTTACTTGCTTTTTTGTATATCCATATCCTTCTAAGTTCCAATACGGGACACACAGAGAAAAAAACTCTATTGAATAAAATGCATTATTTATACCGCCATAATATTTCCCTTTGTTAAAAATGTATTTTTTTAAC